>CABHPP010149340.1:0-46208 GCA_902168425.1 Peromyscus attwateri
TGGAATTTAATTACTCCAAGAGCTGATGTCCATAAGCTCTCTCCCGACATTGCCTTTTGAAATGGCAACACTTTGAGAAACCTTAAAATAATCTTGAAATTCTGCCCCTAGTCTGACTTCACAATTTTTCTATAAATAGAAGATTTCATCAACCTACAGTTTAGATTCTAAACCACCACTGTTATTCTTAAAAATAAAATCAGACCTTTATGAGTAGTTATTATCCTATGGTAAAACTAAATTGTGCCTTTGAATAATTGCAAATCATACTTCAATCAAAGACATAACTAAGTATATATAATAAGGTTATGTCCAAGTTATCCCCAAACAAACCCAACCTCTGAAGTCACTTTGATGTCTCTAAGATAGCTAGATTCTTTTTACAAAATAAGAGTCTTCTTCTCGTATCTCTTTCTTTCTCTCTGTCTCTCTCTTTTTCTGTTTTTCTCATGTACAAAGACACATACTCACTAGCTCACGCATAGAGCAACATATACATGGAAGGATGGACAGTATTTATACTGTTTATAAAATCATAGAAAATTAAGCAAATCAACATCAGTATGATCAGTATGAGTAAGAGTGATGGTATTAGTAAGAGGATGTCAGCAGGTTGTGTAATTTGGAGAAAGCCAATAATTTAAAAATCAAAGCTGTTACCTGTAGCAAAGATTCTTGTAGATCGTGTATTATATTTCATTTTCCTAAATGAAAGTTTTGTTCTGAGAGTTATCCTGTCTCTACTTGCCCAAAACCTCCAAAGCATTTTTAATTCCTAACAATGCATCAGATAGATTCTTATCCGTAATTCCACATTGAGCTTTTGCTCAAGATTCTTCTGATCCAGCCGCTGAACATCATGTCTAGATTATTAGCATTGTTCTTATTCCTGTCAATATCATTCTGCTGTAATCTTTCTATGTCCAGCAGTAAGAATGATCTTCTATAGATGAATTACAGTGACTATATGCTGGCATAATTAAGCCCAGAGACACCTCCATGTTTATATCTTTGCAAGGTCAATTGGAATTTATTCCTCAGATGCCTCCTACAGTTCCTACTCTTGCTCATTGCTCAGCAGACCATCTGCTCTTCTTTCCATCTCAGGGGAAAATGAAGAGGCTTCTTCCTATCCTACCGCTTATAATTATTACTTCCCAATCATGTTTAATTACTCAAGAACCTAGCACATACTGAATTTACTTTTTCTATTTATTGATTCTTCTTACCCTGGTAAAATGATGAAAGATCTTGGGAAAATGCCCTGCCTTTTTTCCTTTATTATTTTATCTATTGAACCTAAACAGTGTAGAATCAGGGAATGTTCAGTAATATTCATTGAAATGAAACCCATGAAGTTAACAAACCATCCGAAAACTCTACCTGCAGATACCATATACCTGCAGAACATATTATGCATATTCTATTACACAACTTGACATGTTAAATTATTGAGAATAAAAAAAGATGTCATATGGAAATGCAGAATTTAATGCAAATTAAACCTACATTTTGGACCCATCTCTTGTGAATTCTAGCACCTAAGGTGTCTTTGGGGATCATAGCTGTCACAATGGTGCTTTAGTTTGAAAGCAGAGGCCGGGTTCTGGAAAAGCTGATTAACAGGTTTCAGCAAATTTGTCATGCTTTATCTCTTGATCTCAGTAGTGGGGGACAAAATGATTTCATTGATAAGACATTGATGTGTTGCTTTATGATAAATTCCAATTTTGCTCTCTCACTTTGATTAAGAAAACATATTATAAAGTAAATTTCTGAGTCTAAGTTCTGAGAAATGCTTCTGAAACCATATTGCCTATTTTTCCTCCATATAAACATTGGTATTTTCCCTTTCCATTATTTTCTCACTCATTTACTCCACAAATAATTACTATTTTCTTACTAATCCCTAGGATTAACAAGCATTTAACAACTGAGAATTATCTTACAGTGCTGTTTTATTTTTTATTTCCATCATTTTTCTTATAAATCATTCATGCTGTTTATCTACCAAAAGTCTGGAATGGAATATATTTAAATATTGTGATAAAGTCAACTGTCCAAAAACATATAACTTAAATTTTCTTTCCTATACAAATATTGCATTATAAATTTCCCTAAATAATATGTATAGTGTTAGTATTGGTGATTTAAATGATTAACGGAATTTAAGGAAGTTTAGTAACTGGAATACTAGACATTCTTTCAGAGACTGTGGATGAAGATATTTTAAGTTCTAGGCTGACTACAGAAGCAACTGTGGTGTTGGTTGAAAATATTTATTGTCGTCCTCATTTTGCACAAAAAGAAATGTCTTGTAGCGAGTTAATTAGCCCAGAGGTTAGTAAGAAGTGGACATGAAATGCAACCCTGGATATCTGAGCTGAGGAATGTGGACCAAAGTTGCATGGCAGCTCCAGCAAGGCAAGCAAGCCCAAAAGTGATTAGATGACACCCACTGCAGGGGCCCAATAGTCTCGCCATCATCTCATGGACTGTATTCTCTTCAGGGGTTTACAAAACAGGATTCCAAGGAGGAAGCAAAAGACTCTGAGAGCGGTTTTCTTTTCTTTCCTTGTCTTTTCTTTCCTTTTTGTTTCATTGTTTGTTTTTTGGTTTGTTTGTTTGTTGTTGTTGTTTTCTTATTCCCCCAAACTTACTCCAGAACTTCACAAGAAGCATCACAAATTTATTAAACTATAACCCCCAAACCTGTGCACGTAAACCAATGGACAGATTTACAACAATAGAGTAAATAAAGCATTCATTTAGAAGATTCCGTGCTGGCACACTTTTCCATGTTTGAACCACAGAGCTGGGATCATTGATGCCTTATAATTCCAATGTTTTGTGGTTTTTGAAAATCACATGCAGATTTACAATATAGTGTGCTAATATTTACCCTATTTCCTTCCTACTCCCATTGTCGTGTGTGTGTGTGTGTGTGTGTGTGCCATTAACTGCAAATATCGATGCCAGGAGGTATAGAACTCATGAGCCATCTCTGATGGAATACTGAAGGTTTAATCTTGTATAAGTCATGTGCTACAGCCACAGCTGTGTTATGTGTTTGTTTTCTAAGGCTTAATTATTCTTGCTTTTTAAAAATTATTTTTTAATATTTTAATTGAAATTAAATTACATTATTCCCCCTCCCTTTTCACCTCTAGATCTTACCAGTGACTCTCTTTTGAAACCCTTCCAACACCCCTGATTCTCAAGTTGGTAGCCTCTTTTCTTTGTCTATATTTATTATACACACACACATACATACAGATACACACACACACACACACATAACAACACACGTGTAGGCACTAATATGTATATGTATTATGACTTGCTGATTTTGTTTTTATACTTTGTGTGTATATGGTATCAAGACTAACTGCTTTGCATTGTACCACCAATAAGGGAGCTCATCTCTGGAAGAAGCTACTTCTCCTCTCCCAGCAGTCAATAGTTGCCTGTAGTTCTTTGTATAGGAGTGGGACCCCATGAAATTTTACCCCTTCCATAGTTACATGTCCATTGATATTGATATTGTTCAGGTTTTTTTATGCAGCTGTTTCTAGGACAAATTATTTCAAAGTAATCTTCCTGGTATTCTGGTTCTTACAATACCCCCCGACCCCCGCCATTTCTGTGATATTTTCTGAGCCATCTTTTTATTGGATAACCAGTTAGAGGCTTACATGTGGGAGAGGCGTTCTGAACAGTCATTAGTTACCAGTAGTTCTTTGTCTAGATGTGAGACCCAGTGAAATTCCCCTTATTTGCACTAGCATTTCCATTGATAGTGTCTTTGTTCATGTCTTGTGTATGCAGGCATATTTTTTGAGGTAACATGGGTGTAGTTTCCCTGTCATTTCTAGTAGATCCAATTTCACAGGAGACATTCTTGTTCAGTGGTTCTAATCTTTCCTCCCTCTCTTCTACAAGGTCCCCTGAATGTTAGGTGCAGAAATTTCATTGTGGATTTATCCCCATGATCCGTTGATCTCTTCATGAATCCCATTTGTGGTTTTAGGTAATAGTTTCTGTTGACTCTATAGAGAAGCTCCTATAATGAGGAGATAGATACACTCAACTGTGAGCAAAAGAATAAGTTTTCAGATACAGTTGGGAATTATAGTGTTCTAGTAAAGCAGTGGTTCTATTTGTGATTCATGACCTCATTAGGCATGGGTAGTTGTTTAAGTTTCCAGGATCAGGCATAATTTTCCTCCCATTGAGTGGGCTTTAAGTTCAATTAGACAGCTGTTGGTTACTGCCAAGTTATGAAGACCATTATAGCATCTTTAGGGATATCTTGCCACGTGAGCCAGTGTTAAAGTCCATATACATCACAGGTGGATAGGATTATTGACTGCTTCCCTTCCTTAATGGCTTTCATAGTGCTTTCTGGTACTATGAAAAATAGACTGCAGGAATGAGGCCTTTATATTAGTATTACCACTCCCTCAAAGAGTATTTCTTCATGTACATCAGAGCAACACATGCCAGACAATGATCAGATGTACTTTTCCAGTTACAAGCTTTGTATTTTAAATCTGGGATACCACATATCTTAAATTCAGCAATTGGGTATTTTTGTAATTATGTTCTATAGTAGAAGCACGTTATAGTTGTTTATGGAACTAATGACAAATGATAAAAAAATTGTCTATACAACCTTGTAAAATATTTATTTACTTAATTTAATGTGTATATGTGCGTGTGTCTGAATATATGAATGTGTACCACGTGTGTCCATGAGCCCCTGAAAGTAGGAAGAGGCATTGGATACCATGGAACTGAAATTGGAGATGATTGTGACCTGCCATGTGAGTGCTGGGAACTGAGCTCAGGTCTTTTGCAAGATCAGTAAGAACTCTTAACCCACAAGCCATCTCTCCATCCACTCTACCTTACCTTTAAAAGTGTGCATAGTGTAATTAACCATATCAGTTAATTCTTTCTATTTGAACAAGTTTCTTGTTAATATTTTTATGCTATATGTCTACTGCCACAATTAGAACACCAAATTTTAATATCCAGAATAAATTTCTAGAAATAGATCAGCTGCATATAAAATGTATGCCTCTAAAATCATTGACAGCTAAAACTGCAATAAACATGATAGAATGCCTCATATGGATCAATATAATATTCAACACTCTGGCATTTATTCAATAACTTGAATTTGCTTGGTTTCCTGGAAAAGCTGTCCTGCCTAACTATATTTTTTTTATCAGATATTATTCCTTAAATTCTTCCTAGTTTTGTTGATATTCTACTTTGGTCAAATGCACAGAGAGTATCCAAAGCCAGTTAGCTCAAAGCAGGAAGTGAACATTTATACTTGGTTACTAATGATACTTGGTTACTAATTTATTGAAATGTGACACAGTAGGGCTGTGCTGGTAATTTGGTACATTTTCTCATAGCGAGTTATTTGAAGCCCATGCATAAATCTTCGGTAGTTAATATTGATTTCATTTGACATTGTGTCGTGCTTTTGCCCATTTGACAGCTTAAAAAGAGATGTTAGAGTACAGGTATGAATTATTATAATGAAATTTTCATAAATTAAAAGTTACTACTTAATCTTGTTTCATCAACTCATTCTAAGTTCAGGTTCCTGCAAAGAGAATGTATGAAAGTAATTGTGTTTACAGCCTACTCTGATATTTAACTGAAGTGCTTTAGTTAAGTTTCCATACCTTTAGAAACTAGGTTTTGTGGTGAAGATGCTAACTTCCTGAGTCTGAGTTTCCATTTCTCCAAAAATAATGAAATTATAGTATTACTCAAATGAATGAGCCTCTAAAAGAAACTGGATGCTTCATGCAGCTATGCTTTGTCTTACAAAAGATAAGAATGTCTTGCTTTGCACTAATTCTCTCTCCTTTTATTTCTGGTATTCACATCTTTTTAGTTGAGATATGAACAATAGATTCTAAAGACTCATCCTGAAACTTTAGTGTCAGGATTTGTTTTTTTGTGAAAAAAAGTATGTCTGTATTTGAATCAAGTGATCTGGTATATTTTGTATAACAGCAAATTTAATCATAATGAATTACATTAATATTTGCCCCAAATATCCAGAATTTCTTAGCAACTAGACTGATGTGACAATTCAAGCTAATTGCTAAACACTTTTATTTAATTATGTATAAATGTATAACATATTGCCAAATTATCACATTTGTGTAGGTAGGTCACAAGTCTGGTAAGGCTTGGTGAACTACTTATACATCTGGATCTCATCTGAAAGCAGCATTCAAGACTGTCAGAATGGGAGGAAATGCTTTCCAGGCTTGTAAGGTAATGGTTACCCAATGCAGTTTCTGTGGAGGCTGTCAATCAGAGGCTCTCTCAGCTTCAGGCTGGCCATTGAGGAGCTCTCAACATCCTGTCACCATCTCCCCCATTGATTTCCCACATTAGAGCAAGCAAGACTAGGGCAAGACTGGTCATTAAAATCTTACATAGCAGGATCACTGAAATGACATATCACAGGCCAGACCCACTCAAGTGGGAGGGCCTTTCACAGGATTTGAGCACACGAGGAGTCAGAGACAGTAGAGCCATCAACAATATATTCATTTGAGTAATCAAGTCTATGGTGCAATCTGATGAAACTCTTTTCAAATATTCATCTTATTCATGACCTATTTATACTTAATTTTAATATTTATTGATATAAAGCCATTTGCAGAGACATTTTTTCAGTACTTTTTAAAAACTGTATTTTCCCTCAAAGGATTATCTCTGTCTTTAGAATAATTCCGCAAACCACCAGGGACACTCATATTCTACTCTTGAGTATTTATGGGTAGTTTAGTTTGTTTACAACTAAATTAATTCTAGATTTAAAAAAGTCACCCAATAATTGACTGTATACATTAAAATAAAAATTAATGAGCCAGGTGTAGTAGACCAAGATTTTAATCCCAGCACTTTACAGGCAGAGGTAAATGTGTCTCTGAGTTCAAGGCCAGCCTGGTCTATATAGTGAATTATAAGCTAGCCAGAGCTACATAGTGAGAGCCTGTCTATGTGAAAAGCATCCAGATCCAAGTTTTTGTGCTGACTGTCTTGAAGTGATGTTCAATACAAGCCACTACAGAGTAAGACAAGTACATCACAAACTATGTAAAAATTTTACACTGGAGCTGGTAATGAAAGTCACAGGAAAGTATCTACATCTGATAAATATGGACTTTCAGATTAGGACCTGCTGTTTTGTGGTGTGGTCTCCAGATTTTGTGTTCCAGCTGCTGTTTAACTTATGACACAATTTGAATTATGAAGCTCCATTGGTCCTTTAGGAAACTGGTGGTTATCAGGAACATGAGAGAATTAGGGGAGAGTAAAACTGAGCAAGGTATAAATAGATAATTTTGTAACCTTGCTCTGAGAGAAACACATGAAGTTCAGCTAACTCCATCAAGGCCTCAGACTTGCCTTTCTTTTTCTCTGGGAGCAGCGAGCTGATCTTTGTGAGGAAGAGGTGACACTCAGAAGTACTCACTGATAGAATCTACTAGAATGTTGATTGGGAGTTGATTCGTGGCTTTAAATAAAATATCACATGTGTTTATCTGGACTGCTAAAATGAATCTCATACATATTATAAAAACCAGAGTGTGATGTAATCTGTTCTTTAAAATAACATTCTCTACATTGTAATATCATGTTAATATTTTAGTCTTTGAAGACCCATTCAGTGTTACACAATTATTTTTATCTTTCTGATCCTGACCTGTTCTCCAGTATATTATTTAAACATTGACTTTATGTTGAAATAAAATCAGAGCTTTATGAGATCCTTTGTAACAAAGATGTGTACAATGAGTGTTTGTGGCATCTATTATTGTTAATAAGAAATTAATAGTAATCAGAAATGCACTAACTTATTAAATGTTAGTCATTCTTTCTATATATACACAGACACACACAGAACTGTACAGATTCTAAATATGACTGGGGGAAACTGTACCACTTGAATGCTAAACTATGGAAGAGCTGGTTTGAATGTATGGTGCTACTAAGTTTGCCTTGTTTTTATAACATGGATATAATACCCTAAGATAATAAATACATGAATATCTTTTCATTATATGTGAAACTAAGAAGATGAATAGAAAAATTGTTGCCATTTCAATTATTTTTAGAAATACCAAAAAAATACATATGATGAACAAATTAACTAAGAATACATTTAGACACTGATTTTATATGCAAATTATATAAACTTATATTCACAATTCACAAGCTACATTACTGGCTTTCTTCTTTCAAGCTGAGTTAAAGTAGCAAATCATTAACATCTCCAAGTCATAACTCCTTGATCAGCAAAGTAGAGCTACTGAAAGACAATTTTTACAGATTTTATAGAACTTAAATTAAGAAATATGATCCCATCAGGTATTTCTGTATAAATATTATTACTCATCATTACAACGCATGTAACAATACCCTGTCAGGTAACAACACTATCCATCCATGAGACATTTTTACTATATCATATGGAATTCTACATAATAATAGTTTTGGAGTATGTTTTGGAAGTTTACTGACTCAGCAAACTGTAACTTTTGTATACACAGATTTGTTCCAGGGTTTAAAAATTACATGCAATGTGTGAATATTTCCACCGGGTATTGGTTATATACTGAATGTGATACTTAGACAATGGTTGATGCAACTGAGGGCTACACAAATGCTGCTCATGACAATGGGAATCTTGTTGGCTACAAAACATGGGCAGATCATGAAGTGCCTGAGAGGCTGTAAGAGGTGTAGGGGGTCTATTATGTGAACACTTACTGTGTTTACCAGGTAACTGTTTTCTCTCTTAAAGAGTTAGGGCCTGCTCCCACTGGTGCAGCTCCTGATTCTTCTAATAAGTGAATTTCTCAATTGCTTTCCTCAAGGTTTTTCAGCAAACACTGACCTTCTTTCTTCAAGAACCTGGTGATTCTCAGATTGAAAAAGTTCATTTCACTTCATCTTATTCCCACTAAAGGACTGACTTAACTACGGGTCTATATCGAGTCTTTGTTAGAGAGAAAATACATAAGATGTATGGAGAAAGCAAGGAAAATAATATCAAATAAAGCTTATTTTTATTAATTGTACAGTATAAGAATATTTTTTATTTTCTTTGTTATATCTACCTTCTCCTAGTTTAAAATTCATCTCTATTATTTGCATAAAATGTTGGTCTATGGAATATTTGAGTGAACCACTTTGTATTCAAAGCTAATGCAGAAACCACTTGTGTAAGTAAAGATATAAGTACTTGGAGATTTTGTCTTTAATAATAAAAGAAGCAAATTATTTTTTAATCTAAGGTGGGGATTTGCACATTCATTAACATGATTTTTGTTTCAAAGTTAAGAAAATAATCATATATTTCAAAATTAACTAAACTTATGATTAATACTTATGTCTCTATACCTTGTGATGTTTGACTTCTCAGGAGCAGGTGATTTTATCGCTCACTATCTCCCTTCACCAGCCCCTCTGCGATCAGCATACCACACTACACTTTTAGTGTCTTCTTCTACCTCTGAGGTTTCCCCCCTTGGTCTCAAAAGGAGTCAATATTTTTGGCTAGATAACAAATGATCTTCCTGGAACTCTCTCCTCTTTTTATCACTGGCATCTATGTAACAGTGACTCAGACTTGTGTGTATGATCAACCTACATCTCTGAGTCCTAGACCTTTTCATACAACTGCCTAGTCAAAACTCTCACTTCTTTGAATATTCAGTATCATCTAAAGTTTAATTTGTATGAGATTAATGCCTCAGTGCTGTAAATATCACTCTCAAAAACAACAATGTGACACTAATCAAACATTATTCACGTTTTATTATTCCCAGTGATAATGTGATTTATCACATTTAGTCGGGGGAACCAAGTCCACAGCTTATATATGTTCCTCATTCTCATCTTATTACATCACCAAGTTATAAAAATGTAGGACTTCAGTAAGTTTCCTAAATACATTTAACTACTTCTTTTGTATTATATCCTGATATTGAGTTACTATTTCCTCCCATCCCAATAAAGGCAATAGACTGTGGTCATGTCTCCTGGTGTCTACACAAGATTCTTTCTTGAATGCTCTTCAGATTGTAACTGCTGTCCTATTTTTAAAGCATATTTCAGATGGCTTTGCACACTCCACCAAATTTATTACAGTTACCTTATTTCTTTCTCACTGTTCTTGGGAGAAAAACCTGTACCTCTTGTAATCACTGCATATTCTCCTAGATTTTCAGTCACCTGTTATATCACCCTTTCTTGCCTGGCTGCTCTCTTGTCCTCAAGATTTCTATAATAGTCACCAATTGGACTGTGTTAATAGATCCACACAAAACAGAAAGCTTGCTTCTGGTGTGTTGGTGGGGGAGTTTATAGCAACATGTCTACACTGAGACAGAGGACTTGATATCAATATAAGATGCACCATCCAGTAAATTGGGGCTGAATGGAACTAAATGGGGAAGGAAGAGGAAGCCAATGGTGTGAGCTTTACCCCTGCTTTCTGGCCCCATGAAGGAAGCTATTTTGCTCCCCCAATTCTTCTCTGCCATGTTTGACTGAAACTCCTGAAACCATGAGCCAAAAGAGATCATCTCTTTCTAGGTTGTTTTCCTTGGGTATCTTGTCAGAGCAACAAAACCAGACCAACATGGGTTTATTTAATTTTCTTTAGCTTCAGGCCCCCTTACGTTTGCTGTCTCAGCCTGGAACATTCTTACAACTTTCCTGTCTTCACATTTCTTACTGACTGCCTCAACACTGACTTAAACAGGTATTCTGTAGACTATATTTGCTCATATAATCCTGTCTGTGAAGGTTCTTTAGTTAAACAGGACCCCAAACAGTAAGTTTTCACTTCACATCTGTCTTTTTAACATCATCTGTATTTATATTCTTTCTTCTGAAGTAATATGACTGGAGTTTCTCTACCCTAAGGGATTTGAAAATAGTGACCATGTCTGCTCTCACTCACTAGTAGAACCTGAGACAAGGCATTTGGTCTATCAATGACGATGGTGAAGAGCTTCACAATGACATCACTTTATTATGGTGTGTTATCAGTGTCTGTTCATCTGCTGTTTTGTTCACATCTACTTTCTTAATTAGCATTGTGTTTATTTAGAACTTACCCTGTGGTAGTGTTTTAATAATAATGATAGAGAATGCATATGGTTCTTCTTTATAGAAGCACTTATATACCAAAAATAAATATATGCACAAAGTTTTGCCTAAAATCTTCAACTTTCTTTAAAAGAAAGCATTTAAAAGTAAGAATATCTTGATTTGTATCACATCTATAATGTTAAAGTGAAACGAAATACCATCGCCTTGCCTTGTCCTTTAGAGTCCATCAGAGCATGCAAGCAATATCCCCGTTAGATGAAATGCAGACATATATTCGTTCTGTTCTCTGGTGCATGCTGTGACCTATATTTCCTATTTCATGACTCCTCTTTTCCACATACATTTTTCTGAACAGCTTTAAAAACTGCATGTTCCATTTAGAATTATCATATGGTCACTGTTGAACTGAACAGAATTAAAATCAGAGCAAATATATGACTCACATAATAGAACATGATTGTCTCATTGAGTTTTGTCTTTGGTTATATTTTTTTCTCCTAGACTCAGAGTAATAAAATCACAATTCCAGTATGTACAACAAGGTTTAGTGTGTGAAAATTGACCTAGTACTGACCAAAGTTGTGGCACATTGGACAGTTTGATTTCTGAACTACCTCTGCCTAAAAGGCAAGAGTTAAGAAGGACAGGATACTGGAAGTTTGATAAAGGCACAAGGGTGCTATATGAGAAAGAGCTTAAGAACAATTTAATAAGTTGAAATGGAAGGCCCAGGTAATAAAACTAAAGCATATTTTTAAAAACTGGATATTACAGAGTGATCATTATTCAATCAAAGGGAAAAAACTTAAATAATGAAAAAAATACAGAAAATAACTCCTTCAAATTTCCAAATAAAATAACAAACCTCTCTTGAAGTCAGAAGAATGCCAATTCCTTGGATTGAAATATTCTATAATAATAAATTCACCTCTAAATACATGTGGGAGAAAAATATTGAGCATTACATACTAAATATGTGACCCTGACATTCTAGACTCTTCTGAAAGGAGTAAAGATATGAACTTCACAATTTAAAAAAAAGTCATGTGTAATCAGAGACATTAAAAATATCTGATAAGTATATTATAAAAATTATGTATTGTTACCTCTTGGGTAGAGACTGAATTGGAAAATTAATTAAAAATTAATTGAAATGAGACTGAAGGGAAAATTAATGACAACTTGTTTTAAATATTTCAATATTAAAATACAGCAATAAATGATAATAGAAATAATCATATCTCAAATTCATGGCCCTTTTTCCTTTATTTTTATTGTTACATATATATATATGTATATATATATATACATATATATACAAATAAATATGCAAAATAACCCACTGAGTCCATTTACTATTGCTAGTATGTATATATTTTTGGTTCTGACTTCTTGGTATTGGATAACCATTTAGGGAGGTTATCCATGAAGAATATTAACTCTCCCTTGTACCAGGCTTTTTCTTTTTTGTCCACCAACCAGCTCCCAAATCATGACACAGAGACTTATTATTAGTTTTGAATGCCCAGCCTAGCTTAGTCTTGTTTCTGGCTAGCTCTTTTAACTTAAATTAACCTGTTTCTCTTTATCTGCCTTTTTGCCTCAGTGCTTATGACCTTTCTCACTTCTGTGTATCTTGCTTTCACTACTTTCCTATGTCTAGCTGGTGTCTGACTGGCTTCTTGCTCTGGGCGTGTCCCTTCTTCTCTCCTTCTTCTTCTCTGTTTTGTTTTTCCTTTCATTTCTCTCTCTTTTTTTGGGGGGGTTGTTGTTTTTTGTTTTTTCAAGACAGTGTTTCTCTGTGTAACAGTCCTGGCTGTCCTAGAACTCCCTTTATAGACCAGATTGGCTTCAAACTCCCTGAGATCTGCCTGCCTCTGCCTCGCGAGTGCTAGGATTAAAGGCGTGCACCACCACTCTCTTTTCTCTCTTGAGCCTACATTTCTCCTCCTATTTATCTTCTCTGCTTGCCAGCTCCACCTTTCCTTTCTCTGCCTAGCTATTGGCAATTTAGCTCTTTACTAGACCAATGAGGTGCCTTAGGCAGGCAAGGTGAAACAGATGCAACATATCTTTACATAACTAAACACACATCCTCGCATCGTCAAACAAATGCAGCGTAAACAAAAGTAACACACCTTTGCACAGTTAAAGCAATGTTCTGCGGCATTAACAAATGTAATGCATCTTTGCCTAGTTAAATAGTATTCTACAACACTCCCTCTCTCAGCTGTTGTTAATTGCCTGTAGCTCTTCATCTAGAGGTGGGGTCATCTTAGATTTCCCCCATGCAAGTTGGCAAATCATCAGTGTTGTCATTGTTCAGGTTTTATATAGGGAGCTATGCTATTGAGATTTCATGGGTATAGCTTTCCTGTCATCTATAGAAGATATTTTCTTATATCAGACATGGTCCTCTCCTTCTCCCACAGTGTTCCCTAAATCATCAGGTTGTGTTGTAGATGGATCAATTAGTGCTGGGCACCTCACAGTTACTTTTCTCTTTATTTTGATAAGTTGAGGGTTTCTGTAATGTTCTCTGTCTGGTGTATAAAGAAGCTTCTTTAGTAAAGGGTGAGAGCCTTACTCCTCTCTAAGTATAAGGACAAGTCTATAGAATATAGTTAGGAAATACCATAGTTTGGGAAAGTCACAGTCGTTGATTTTGCTCTGAGATCTGTCATCTCATGATCCCTGTGTGGTTGGATAGATTTACAGTACCAGGTATGATTTTACTCTTGGTGAGCTAGCCTTAAGTCCATTGAGGTGGATACTGATTAATGCCAAGATATTAGAGCAACTATTACACCATTACATATTTTGCCATGCTGGTCATTGTTGTTGTTCATAGGCCTCACAAGTGGGCAGAACTATTTAATGCTTTCATTTATAGTCAGCTTACATAGCATCTTTCAGTACCAAGAAGTTCTGGGCTCAGAATTACCTTGGTTCCTCCTGGTCCTATGTGCTGTGGAGCCTTCAGCAAAATGGACTTACCATCAACTTCTTAAAGTCAACTAAGGGCAAAAACAATAGACTTTATGGTTTGGGAAATCTCTTAGATTTCCATTTCCCTGACTAACAACTCTAAAGGAAATTTCCCATGCTTGGTGATAGGTTTTCTTTAGATAGTGTCTGGCTTTTGGTGGGTGAATGGGGCATTATCACTACAAGTGGCATAAATTTATTATATATGTATATATATATTCATAAACACACAAACATACACATATACACACAAACACACATATCCACTTATATGTCTTATAAAATAATTTTAGATAAATATAAAATCATATAATTCCCTATGACTATTTCAAATATCCCTAGTGTTTTTTAATCTCATATCCCTTCTATTCCTTCTCTATTGGTCTTCCTCCCTGTCCTAGTTAGATGTTCTTTTTTGTTTGTTTGTTTCTTTTGCTTTTTTTTTTGTGTGTGTGTGTGTGTGTGTCAACTTGACACAAGCTAGAGTTATCTGGGAAGAGAAACCTCAACTGAGAAAGTACATCAGATTGTCAAGGATGGCGCATTTTCTTGATTACAGATGGATAAAGAAAGGCCCCGCCAACTAAACATGGTGCTACTAGACAGGTGGTCCTGGGTAGTATGAGAAATCATGCTGAACAAGGCATGAAATGCAAAGCAGTGAGCAGAATTCCTCTATGGCCTCTGATTCAGTTCCTCCCTCCATGCTCCTGCCCTGCTTGAGTTCATGCCATTACTTCCCCCCTGGGATGGACTGTTGCCTGGAAGTGTAAAAAGAAGCAAACACATTCTCCAAGTTGCTTTTGGTCTTAATATTTATTACAATAAATAGCAAACTACTCATGTTTCTCACCCCAAACCCTTCCCTTTTCCCCTCATTTCTCCCTTCATATCACATATAATGCTGTTCTCTTCTCTAGACCTCTTTACACACCCCCATGGTCCCTTTTTATTTTCTGCAGTTACTCTGGGATGTGAACTGACATCTAAGATTTGAAACTAGCAACTGCAGATGAGAGAGAACATGTGCTATTTGTCTTTCTGGATCTGAGTTACCTCACTCAATATAATATTTTCTACTTCTATCCATTTATCAATTTATCTACAAGCTTCACTATTTTGTTTTCCTTATGTACGAGTAGTATCCCATTATGTATATGTATATTTTCATTATCCATTCATGTGTTAAAGGACATTTGTGTTTTTTTCCCCATTTCTTTGCTATTGCAAATGGAGTTGAAATGGGCATGGCCAAGGAAGTATCTGTAGTATGATGTTGGTTCCTTGGGCACATGCTAAGGAGTGGTATAACTTGGTAATATAAAAGATTTAGCTATTTTGGGAATTCTCCCCAGTGATTTTCATAGTTACTGTACCAGTTAGGAATACCACCAAGAGCAATGGGGGCTCTACTTTTCAGATATCTTTGCCAGTATTTGTTGTCAGTTGTTTTCTTGATCTTAGCCATTCTGCCTGTGGTGAGATGAAACCTCCAATTCATTTCAATATACATTTCCTTACTTCCCTAGGATGGTGATCACTTTTTGAGATATTTCTTAGCTGTTTTTATTTCCTCTTTTGAGAACTCTTTGTTTGTATCCATCATCAATTTTGGAATTCAGTCATAGGTTTCATGGACTCTTTGTTTATTGAGTTCCTTATACATTCCGATCTAAATCCTGTGTCAGATGTTTAGCTGTCAAAGATTCTCTCTCACTACAGGGGCTTCCTCTGTACTAAATCGGTTGTTTTCTTAGCTGTACAACTTTTAAGTTTTATGAGGTCCCATTTGTCAGTTGTTGGCCTTAATTCTTTAGCAAATAGGGTCCTAGTCAGAAAGTCCTTTCTTGTATCTACATCTTAAAGTGTAGTCTGTATACTTTCTCTTGACAGTTTTCAGTGTTTCAGGGCTCACACTGAGGTCATTAGCCCCTTTTGAGTTAATTTTTGGACAGAATGATAGATACAAAGCTAATCTCATCCTTCTACATATGGACATCCAGTTTTCCCAGCAGTACTTTTTGAAGATGCTTTCATTTGTCAAGCAAATATTTTGGCATCTTTGTCAAATATTAGAGGGCTATAGTTATCTGTACTTATGTTTGGGTATTCTATTTTGTTGCATTGGTCTATATGTCTGGTTTTGTGCCAGTCTCAAGCTACTTTTATTTTGATAGCTCTGTTATATATCTTCAATTTTGGAGGGGTAATCCCTCTAGCACTATTAATTTTACTCAGGATTATTTTGGCTATCTAGGGTCTTTTGTGGTGCCACATTTTAGATTTTTTTTCTTTCTTTGAAGAAAATTGTGAGGAATTTCATTGAATCTGTGTATTGCTTTTAAATAGAATGCTCATTTTCACATATTACTTCTATCTAACCATGAGCATGGGGATCTTTCTATTTTCTAGTGTCTTATTCCATCTCATTCTTTGGGGGCTTAAGTTTTCATTGTAGAATTCTTTCACCTCCTTGGTTATGTTTATTCCAAGATACTCTTTTCACTGAGGCTGGAGTAAATATGAGTGTGTTCATGATCTCTCTCTCTCTCTCTCTGTTTGTTTGACGTTACTATATAGGAAGGGTACTGATTTTTTTCTAAGTTGATTTTGTATCTTGCCATTTGCTGAAATTTATAAGTTTTCTGGAGGAATTTTGGGAATCTTATATATGATATCATATTGTATTCAAATGGATAATTTAGCTTTTTTATTTTCTTGTTTATATTCCTTTAATTTCCTTCTTTTGACTTATTGCTCCATATTTGAGCATTATATTGAAAAAGAGAGGATATAGTGGACTATTGAACTTTTCTGTCTCATTCCTGATTTTAATGGGATTGCTTTGAGTTCTTTCTCACTTGGGGTTTTTAAATATATTTTTCATTGTAATTTTAATTTTTTATAGACTTAGTTTTATATGCATGTGTTTATGCCTCATTGTGTATATGTGTATCATGTGTATGAAAAAGCCTGGCTAGGTAAAAAGAGACATTAGAACCTCTAGAACTAGAGTTACAGACAGTTGTGAGCTGCCATGAGCATTCTGTGAACCAAACCTATGCCCTCTGCAAAAGCAGTAAACACTCACAACAGTTGAGCCCTCTCTCCAACCACAATTTTTGCGATGTTCTAAAAATCAATTACTGTTGTTTTCATCTAATTGCAACATTAGCAATCTTGGGAACAGAAGATATGCATAAGCAAATTCAAAATCCATGTCAATATGAAACATTTCAGATTTTAAATAAAATTTTAAAATAAAAATTTTAATATAAATGTGTTTCAGCACTGCCTGCTTAACATCTTAACATTCTACTCACGTGTTTAGTCACTTTCTCCTCTTTCCTTCTCTTTGGAAGCTGGATGTACTTAGTGATCACTGCAAAGTTTACAAAGTCCTTGCCCAGTTCTTAGAGACTGAAATATAATCAATGGGTCAATTTTGCTTAATACAATGATAAAGAATTACAATACAAACAGGCTCAGACCCAGATATTCAGGTGGGCTGTGAAAGGTCTAAAAGTGTGCATGACTATATGTCTGGGATTGCAACAGGTAACATCCTTGGGATGTTTATGGCCCTATATTTAAGAAATGACATAAAGATGGGACACTACACTAATTAAACAGATAATTGTAGATTCCTCTGCCATAGTTTGTATTGTCTGTGTACTCATCATTAGAAGGAACACCACAAAGGGTAGTCTAGATGCCATTCAATGGAAGTCACTTCACTTCTTTCTCTATGTGAAATCATGGAAGCCATTCCATGTCCTATCAGCTGCATCAACTAGCCCTTCCAGTGCTAGTTTAGAGATTTCTCAGTGTCCTGTCCATTCAGTCCAATTTAATCAACATCCAAACTGAGGAAGTTTGGGCAGTGTATTACGTTTATTCTGTAAATAATGTACAGGTTTGATTTAATAATCAACAATTTTTTTACCTAATCTGGGATAAAATATACATTTAGATAATTATTATTCTTCAGAGATAAGTGATGTTTTATTCAGGTCTTTCAAATTCAGTTAATATTTATATTTATAATATCAAATAAAAAGTCATCTTTTCACTTCTCAGTAAAACTTTTTAAAATGACTTCAGTCACAACCATTCAATATAATAATTATATTTAAGCTATTATGTACTTCTGTTAAAAACTGTACATTATAATCAAATGGCATAAAATCATTTAACTTCTAAGATTCCATCTGGCACTTCATAATCTGAAACAAATACAGCCAGACTAGAAACAGAAAGCATAGGATTCATTCTTTTTTATTGAAGAACAATCCAGGTAATTAGTTTTTCATTAATCTTTAAACACAGAGGAAAAGAAACCCTTATGGCATTTGGCCTTCAAAAGGAAGTAGGCTTTGAATTAATTTCTTTTTGAAAGTTGAGCTAAATGAATTCCATGCTAAACCTCAGCTGTGCTGTGGGGGAAAAGGAAAAGCTGCTATCTGAAATAAGGTCAAGTTCATAGCCAGCTGGTCAAAGGCAAATGTTCTCAAGTATTTGTGAGTGTTATTCTTGCACCTCCAACAGCGCCAGCTGTCCTGCGTCTCAGATGCCTGTCCTCAGCTTATTGCTTCCTCATATCTCAGCGGAAGTCTAAGAGTGCAGGGAATGTGCTTCCTATCTGATATTGTTTCACAGTATTTTCAGCCCACTGGCACAACATTTAGTCAGATATGGTAAGTAGAAAGATGAGTCTGGAGCCAGAAATGTCACATAATTCAGGAGCACTTCAGAATGGTATATGCTATCTTTAATGATTAATATTTTGTGGATGCTGAGAAATGAATTTAGGTGTCATTGAAGTCTAAATCATTCATCTTGAGAATGCTAGGTGTATTTAATTACAAGATAGTGTGAAAGAGTGATAGAAACATCAGATGGTAGCAGCACATGAGTGTGCTTCCGTCATAGACACAAGGTTCAGTGCACAAGGAAGCAGTGTATGGCAGTGACCTCTGCTGTCCTAGAAGGCATATATCTTTGTGAATAAAGACTGTTGAGTACTGGTGATGAAAATTCATTAGTCATTTGGCAGTGAATTGATCATTTCTCCCTTAACCCCTAATGATTGCCTAATTGTTTATAAGCTAGCAGTTCAGCCAAGCTCTTGACCTTGAGGTTACTTAGATCTCAGTACACTTGAAATTGCTTTCCCATTTGAAATTATTGGCTTTGTTCTTGAGGAAGCTACCCTCCCTTGGTTTCAGAGATGTACAGTCACTTGTTTCATTTTACTCTGTATTGATGTTTGCTCTCTCTTCGTCACCAACTCTTCTACCTCTTTCTCCAGTTAATAGGGCCATCTAGTAGGAGGGACTTCTTTCAATGTCTGCAACATCATATTTTGTTTTTAGACCAGGCTGACCTTGAACTCACAGAGATCCACCTGTTTCTGCCTCCCAATTGCTGGGATTAAAGGCATGTACCACCACCACCCAGCATATAATATTTTCTTAATCATGATTTATTTGATGACAATGTCAGTTAATGAAATTACTTAAAATAGTCTCAAGTTTTGCACCATTTTGTCAATTTGTAATTTCTTCATATTATTTTGTGTAGAAATTTCAAGGAATTTCCCATTGATGTATAATTACTCAAACATCTGAATTTAGATAAGTGGATATTCTTCAGTGTCTCATTTCTCTGGTTTTTATCATTCCCACTAACTCCATTAACATGGGATTTAAGAAGCTTTGTATTTCTATAATGCATGTTCCAAAAACATGCTTCTTGTGATCTGGGAAAGGACCTGTGGACAAAATCTTCTGTATGTGCTCAGCTATGTTTCTTCCCTTCAATATTTCTCACTAAATTACATTAAAATGGTTGTAATGACATAGAAAAGAAGAGGAAGAGAAGGAGGCTGTTGAAGTGGGAATCAAGTCACAGTGTAAAGTGAAATTACAGATATCTCTACTCGTGTTAGCAAATCTGTGTCAAGCATACACTGAAATAAAATGTTCTTTCCCTGTATGAAGTTCTTTTAGATGGAAAATCTCTGGTTTGAATAATCTCTAATTTGAGAAACAGTTTTCTACTGTTCCTACATCTCTGAGGTTCTGAATTTACCATTCAGCATATTCATGCAAACCTCTTCATTCCCTTTGATTTGGGAGCCTTTTATGTCTGTTCATTATATTTGCATCCAGATCACATGGTCCAAGGCAAATTCTCAGTAACTGTTTAAAACAAATGAGTGACGATAAACTCAGGAACTTACGCTGCTCCTTGGTTATGGCTACGGGAACCCTGATTTTGCTGTCTATATTCAGTCACAGAACCACATGTAGACTCCATGCACCTTGTTGAAATGAGCACAAATAAGAAGAAAGATCATGATTTGTTCTACTCCTTTGAGAGAAATAAATACAGCAACTAATGAACCTCTCTAAATAGAAATTGCCCAAGCAGTAGTTCAGTAGTTTATGATCTACTTTAACCCCATGTAATGTCATTTTCCTAGTTTTCCTTTTATTAAGAAAAGTATTGGTCAAATCGTATACCGGGCGATTATTGAGATGTGTTTTTGTTGTTGTTGTTGTTGTTGTTTTTGTTTTTTTTGTTTTTTTGAGACAGGGTTTCTCTCTGCATCAGAGCTCTGGATATCTGGAACTCCCTTTGTAGACTAGGCTTTCCTCAAATTTAGAGAGATCCTCCTGCCTCTGCCTCCTAAGTGTTGGGATTAAAAGTGCATGGCATCAAAAAAAGTGCCTGGCAACAAAATGTTTTAAGAGTGACTCTCATAATAACGTGCATGTTGACACACAAGAACATGGGCACACATACAAACATACAGCATCCCCAGTTTTCTGCCAGTGCTTTCACATAAACACTTTTTTTATTTTTACAAATGTCTTGATGTGGGAGTCCTTTCGTATGCTGTGAATACGTGTTGCTTTTATTGGTTTATGAATAAAGCTGCAGGATATAGCTAGGGGAGAAAGTCAAACTGAATACAGGGAGAAAGGACAGAGTCGAGACAGATGCCATTCAGCTGTTCAAGGAGCAAGATACCAGCAGACCAGTTATGTCATGACCATGTGACAAAATATAGATTAATAGAAATGGGTTAATTTAAGTTGTAAGAGCTAGTTAGTAATAAGCCTGAGCAATAGGCGAAACAGTTTGTAATTAATATTAAGCCTCTAAATGATTATTTTATAAGTGGCTGCAGAACTGGGCGGGATGCAGAAAAGCCTCCAGATACAATGTCTCTATTTAATTTAAATGCATTTAATCCGCCCTGACCCTGTCTTGTCTATTGTTTGCAGAGAAGTATGCAAGTACAAATCTTACTGATTTAATGCAATGTCAATATTGGACTTTTGAATATCTATCTATTTCTGAGAAAATGTGAGGGTCTCTCGTGATGGATTTAGAAAAGCAAGCTCCCCTGACTTCATTCTCTATCCCACAAATGGGTATTTTATTAATTATATTTTTAAGCATTCTTTAAATTATATTCTGCCTTACCAACTATTGAAAAATTTAATATTTAATCTTATCTCAGAAGAGTGAGACCTGATTTAAAAAAGCCCTAGAATGTTGATTTAATTCACATTTATACATTTGGAAAATGTGGAGAAGCATAAGCCTAGGGCAGTCTCCCACTAAAAACATGAGTTATTTAAATAAGAAAACATACTGAAACAGTATTTGTTTTTCCTTTGAAGGATGCCATGGCCCCCTGTGGGGCTATGGATGGTTTGATATGATGTGATCTGGAGGCATTAATTCTCTCACTACTCTTATGCTCAACATTCCAGCAATCTTTGTTGCAGGTAGAACTGTCCTCTGTTTGCAAATGTATTTCACCTTGTAATTGATGGTGATAAGTTGTTTTATTCCTTTGGAATAGATGCTAGTAAAGATTAACTTCTGCAATCGAGATAGGCAAGGTCAGGATGCCTCTATAATTCATGGGAAAGAAATGAAAAGTATGAGGGGAGTCTTCATAAGTGACAATAGTTAACAATATTTCTGTCAGCTTGTCAAAACACTGGAAGATGGATGGGGGTCACCTTCTAATGTTGAAGGCAAGCGAGGGTGCTCTGTGTTACTTATTTCTCATGTGTGCTATTACCATGCCATAGTGCAAATACATTCTGTTTTAGGAGGACATGTTGGTTGTGAAATCAACCTGGATATATTTGTTTCTTCTCAAAAGCAGTGAGAACAAGGGTTGTTGCAGAGGTGGTAGTTTCAGGAACCCAGGAAGAGTAGATAAGAAGCACCTAAGATCCTAGAAAGGATAGGGTTAGGGTGGGGCATGAACCTGTCAATCTGATTTTCCCACAATGATGTGGTAACAGAGAGCTGGAAGGATAATAATTTTTATATTGTTTCAAGGGTTGAACACCATGAATTACTATGTAAAATGTTTAATCTGCCATCCAGAACCCCCACTATGTCATAGACCACAGCTTTACTCCAATCCAGCAAGTGGTGAAGTATACTAGCATTACTAATGTCACAGTTAGAGCCCAAGCCTCAGCTATTGAGTGAGGACCTGCCCACCGCCCCCCCCCCACACACACACACATAGTAGGGAACCAGAAGAACTTCACTGAGTCTTTAGCAAAATGTCACAACACAACTAACAGAAAGAGCAGGGCTGTACTTTGATATGCAATACTCCTCTGACTATGTGGACTATCCCAGCAGCAGTGGTAAAACCTAGGACTAGATCAGTGCTAGCACTGTGTTCATGGGCTTCACAAATGATGCCGTGAGCCATCAGTGAGTCTTAGCTGGTAAATGCCATTGCTTTGATCCTCACAACGAGGTTACTGACCAAATAAGTGAGGAAGAGTAGCAGTGTAAAACTGAGGGTTGCATCTTTCTATGAGGTCATTTCAGGGGTGACCCACACATAGACGAGCAATATTATCCCTATAAAGTAATGAGCTCTTACACAAGGGGCATGTTGGGGTTGTCTCTAAGTATCAAGCCTCAGAATGAGATACACCTGTGGTCCAGCCATTTAAGCTTCATTCCAACTATACAGGTATTTGTCAACAAGTGTAAATGATTCTGGATTATTGTATTATAAAATAATCCACATGAGTTAGCAAGCATGAAAACTAATAAGAAACTCTTGATCTTTGTGTCTCAGTTACTTTTCAGTTGCTGTGACAAAACACCAAAACCATGGAGACTTACAGAAGAGTTTCCTCAGGGCTTAATCAGGGTTAGAGTCTATGATCCTCAAGGTAGTGAGCATGGCAGCAGGCAGGCAGGCATGTCATTGGAGCAGAAGCTGAGAGCTTACATCTGATCTAAAGGCAGAGGCAGAGGGGCAGAGAGGGCTTACTGGGAATGACAGGGGCTTTTGAAACCACAAAGTCCACCCCTAGTGACACACTTCCTCTAACAAGGCCATGCCTCTTAGTCATTCCTAAATAGTTCCACTAACTGTGGTCCAATTATTAAAATATATGAGCCTATGGGCATCATACTCTTTCAAATCCCAGCATATGGCAACATTACTTCCACTTTTTTTTTTGTCATCCTGCTCCCCCTAATTCCTAAAGAAGTAGTTGCTGTGAAATAATGCTTTTGTACACTGGTTTAATAAAACGCTGATTGGCCAGGAGCCAGGCAGGAAGTATAGGTGGGATAAGCAGACAAGGAGAATTTTGGGAAGAGGAAGGCTGAGTCAGGAGATGCCAGCCCACTGCCCAGGGAGCACACATGTAAAGCCACGAAAAACGTGGCAACATATAGATTAACAGAAATGGGATGAGTTTAAGTGTAAGAGCTAGTCAGTAGTAAGCCTGAGCTAATGGCTGAGCAGTTATAATTAATATAAACTTCTGAATGATTATTTTATAAGTGGGCCATGGGACTTCAGGGGCCTGGCAGGACCAGAGAAAAACTCCTAGCTACAAGTAGTTGTATAGAGAATTATTACAAGCTTTTCATTAGCTAATCTAGGAAGAGTGTAATGGCCAGTATGTCCTGTTTTACCTACATAAATATATAATGTATATAAAAATCACTTGGTACTAGCACCAACTGCAGAGAGAAATGCCACTTAAAGGATCATTATCTAACGTCTTTACCAGCTTCTCACTAGGATTACTTTGGTGGGGCCTGAGCAGGCACTGTTTTGGGCAGACTTAATCATATCTTCTTCTTGAGTCTAGTGAATTGTATTCTAGTTTTGGCTCTGTGGTGTTTGTATGAGATCTTGTAGGGCAAGGTAATATATCAACCTAAGAATGCAAACTTCCAATTTCAAAACTTGGGGTGTAGGACAGCATATGGAATGGATTGTCTTTGTAAGTGGTATGCCTAACTCAAGTAGTCAGCCACAGGCCAGTTCTCTAGGTGGCACTAACCAGATCCAGTTCTTTTATTCATGCTTGTAATTTTCAAGAAAAAAAATGTAGAATATGCTATAGCAACCTGAGACCAAGCTCAGCTCAAGTCCTCTTAACTTAGAAACATTACAGTCTCTAGTGTTTTGTCTATTAATTATCCTTATTTCAAGGTATAAAACCCAGGATAGAGTGCTGTCTGATGCTCCTAAATTGTAATGTAGCTGGAGTATGTGCATACAAGACTCACTTCACCCTGGAAAGCTTTCCTGATCCTATAGTTTTGGCTTGCTTTGAATCTGAGACTTCTGTTATCCTTGTTGCTTATTTATAATACATACAATGGAGTGTGAGGATGTGTGTGTGTGTGTGTGTGTGTGTGTGTGTGTGTGTGTGTGTTGTTTCGTTGGATTCTGACAAGTTGTTAATCAATGCCTCATGAGCCTACTTCACACTTACAACTAAAGCAAACTCAGATGATTAAATGACAGTGTTAAAACATGCACATACATTTGCTTCTGTGAATTAGCTTCCAGAAACCTATTTCACTCCCATCCTTGTGTAAGGGCCATTTAGCTATAGTCAGCCCTCTCTAGATGCAGTTCTGGCAGTGGTTTACTCATGTCAATTAGATAAGAGATGACCTTAATAACAGAATCAGGGAAGGTTTCATCATTTATGCTGTCTCAGTTAGAATAAAGTCCAGAATAGTCTGTCTTGGCAGTTGTGGCTGGTGCTTCTGGTTTTATCTTAAAGCACACATACAGCATGCATAAATCAAATTTCCTCAAGCTCTTTGCTCCTTTAAAAGACTTCATCTTGAGTGGATAAGGGAATAAAAAGGGTGATAAGCAGGAAATATCTGAAGAAATAAACCTGCCAAGAGGTAGATTCAGTTGCTGGCCAAAGCTTACCTGGAGCCACTGTACTGATTTCTTTTGGTTATTGAAGCTGAGTGGAACTAGTTATTATTCTAGAGTCTTGAATTTAAAAACAACTGAAAGTGCCTTAAGTTCACAGAATAAATGAAATTTTACAGAATATTTCTTAAATCATCACGTAGCTCTGAAGCTATTGAACAGCTGACAGTTCCTTCCTTTTCATTGTTGGCTTTTCATCAGAGAATAGGTGTGGTTAGACACCTCTCAGAAGTGAATAATGCTTTGTTCTCAGAAGGCTTCCTTTCAAAAGCTATTTTGGATGCAGAAATAGCTTATCTTCAACAAATTAATATGAAATCAATGTGAACCATCCTGTTCAAAGGACTTTGGAAAATACAAAACTGAAAACAATCCAAAAAGAAAAGCCCTTTTATATAGGCAAAGCTAAAGAGAGGCAATAAAGCAACTATGCGTTAACCATGTGCTATATACAAAGCACTTTGTATATATAATAAGTTATGGCCAAACCTCACAACAGTTTTATAATTTGGAAATCATTGTCTCCTTGGGTTAACACTGGCAAGAACAGAGACAAGAAAGAAAGCATGCAGCCAGGTTTCCTACATCAGACATTGCCAACTCTAATTCCTTAAATCTTAGTAAATCTATATAACTATTTAATCTAATCTACATAATGGTTTTGAACCTCTTTGAGTAACTGCTATTTATTTTCAACCTTCCACCCTTTACTTATCTTATCTTACAAAAATCAGATACACTTGTCAAGAGTGTGTGATGACAAGGACCCAATTAAGACCTTACAGCACTATTGAAAACTGTGACCACTATGCCTCAAAACTGATGACAGAACATGGGCATGGAGATGGCATGTCTTCCAGTGACTTCTTGGAAGTATAGCAGATAGGCAGGGCTGCAGGAGATAGTAAAGTGAGGGGCACTTCCTTAGAATGCATGAGCAATAACTTGTATTTCACACCTTTAACAACAAAACTATGATCTAGATAATGAAAAACAGATTGATCAAAAATATCTGCAGGGTATCTAAATAGAACTTTCTTTTACCTTTTATCATATTAAAGGAATGAATAAAATAGACTCTTATCACTGACAGGACTCAAAGGAAAGAAAGAAAGGAAGGAAAGAAAGAAGGGAGAAAGGAAGGAAGGAAGGAAGGAAGGAAGGAAGGAAGGAAGGAAGGAAGGAAGGAAGGAAGGAAAAATGGATATACACACCAAAAAAAAAAAGCCTGAAAAAAATCTTCGGGTTTATAGATGAGAATATATTTGATGATATTTTGTAGGAGTTTCCTCTGATATAAAACATTCCACCTTAGATGGCAGTTCCTTAAGACTTTGAATATTCTAAAGGGAGGTGAAATATTCCATTCTGCAGCCCTTTTGAGGGTTGAAGGACCTTTTCACAGGAGTCACCTAAGATCATTGAAAAATACAGATATTTTCATTATGATTGATAACAGTAGCAAAAGTACAGTTAAGAAGTACCAATGAAAATAACTTTATAGTTGAGGGGTCACCACAGCATGAGGAACTGTATTAAAGAGTCACAACATTAGGAAGGTTGAGAACCACTGCTCTAAAGGGAGGCTCATTAAAATTCAACAAGTAAACAACTCAGAGGTTTCTGATCATCCCCAAAACTGACCAGATGCACAAGACCCTCCCTACCTCCCCAAGGTTATAGAAGCAATAAAGACTGCTTCGGATATTGAGACCAGTCAAACTTTCTGGGAGAAGCAGAGATAAGCTGAGCTGCCTGGGAGGAGAAGAAGTCAGAAGCCTGGAAGAGAAAGAGACACAGATTAGCCAAACTGCATAGAAGAATTTCAGACCCATTGAAATGCCTGGAAGAAGTTCAGACTAACAGAGCTGTCTGGAAGAAATGCAAACCAAGCATGCTGCCTGGAAGGGGCCAACATTAGTTACAATGCCAAGAAAGGACCTGTCACATTGCTTGCAAATTGTCCGGGATTCCAGCTTTCCTGTGTTCCATGTGGGAATGGGATTATATTGATAGAGCTCCCTTTAAGTAATTCCTGCTTCTGTGAGTGAGTCATAGCCTATGCTTATGCAAGTGACCCCCGATAACCTCACTGATTCCCCACCTTGAGTTTTGGTGAGATGCGTACTTTGGTCTGTCATTGGTTCCCTATCTAGAATGAGTAGACATTTGTTCATGTTTCCCCCAATATGGTGTCACACAACAGATAGGTATCATGAGTTCTATCAGTGCCTCTTTATAGTGACAAACTAATTAATAATCACCATTTTGAAAGAACAAGCAGTTGTTTGTTTTATCATGTCTCAGGATTTTTGAGTTTCATATTTATAGTAAACTGCTTTTTCTACAAAATGTCTTTTAGTTTTATAAATGTAAGACAAAAAATGCAGCCATTTGGTGCTAATCTCTAGGCAAGAGCTTGATGAGAAATATTATAAGTTCAGTGACTTTAGAATGACATATGACTCTTTTATATATAATTAATGTTGTGTTTCTTTAGCAGAATTAGGTATAATAATGAAGAAGACATATTTTTCTCTCCATATCTCTTGTTAGATTATATATATATATAAAATCAATGAATCCTTGTCCCAGTATTTTGTCACAGTAGATGATGAATAAATGCAACTTAAAACTAGAGAATTTGTGTAGGCTGGTGTCTCTTTTTATCCTTTGCCAATATTAAGACTGGAAAGATGCTATACTTTACTCCTAATATCCACTTATGAGTGAGTACACACCATGTTTGTCTTTCTGAGTCTGGTTTACCTCACTCAGGATGATATTTTCTAGTTCCATCCATTTGCCTGCAAACTTCATCCTGTCATTGTTTTTTTACAGCTAAGTAGTACTCCATTGTGTAAATGTACCACATTTTCCTTATCCATTCTTCAGTTGAGGGGCATCTAGGTTGTTTCCAGATTCTGGCTATTGCAAATAATGCTGCTATGAACACAGTTGAGCCACTGCCCTTGTAGTATGATTGAGCATCCTTTGGGTATACAAGTTTGCACTCCCACCAGCAGTGGAGGAGCATTCTCCTTACTCCACATCCTCTCCAACATAAACTGTCATCAGTGATTTTGATCTTAGCCATTCTGACAGATGCAAGATGCATCTCAGCATCATTTTGATTTGCATTTTCCTGATGACTAAGGATATTGAACAATTCCATAAGTGTCTTTTGGCCATTTGAGATCTATTGAGAATTCTCTGTTTACGTCTGTACCCCATTTTTTAATTGGATTGTTTGGTATTTTGATGTCTAGTTTCTTTAGTTCTGTATTTATTTTTGAGATCATCCTTCTGTTAGATGTGGGGTTGGGGGAGTTCTTTTCTCATTCTGTAGACTGCCATTTTGTCTTGTTGGCTGTGTCCTGTGTCTCACAGAAGCTTTTCGGTTTCAGGAGGTCCCATTTATTAATTGTAGATCTCAGTGTCTGTGCTACTGGTGTTCTGTTCAGAAAGTGGTCTCCTGTGCCAATGTTTTAAGGAAACTTTCCACTTTCTCTTCTATCAGGTTCAATTTAACTGGATTTATGTTGAGGTCTTTTGTCCATTTAGACTTGAGTTTTGTGTAGGGTGATAGATATGGATCTATTTGTATTTTTCTACATGTCAACATCCAGTAAAACACCACACCATTTGTTGAAGATTCTTTTTTCTGTTGTATAATTTTGGCTTCTTTGTCAAAAACCAGTTGTTCATACATGTGTGGATTTATGTTAGGGTTTTTGATTTAATTTCCTTGATCCATGTGTCTATTATTATGCCAATACCAAGCTGTTTTTATTTCTATAGCTCTATAGTAGAGCTTGAGGTCAGGGATGGTGATACCTCTGAGAGTTCTGTTATTGTTCAGGATTCTTTTAGCTATCCTAGTTTTTTGTTTTTTCATATGAAATTGAGTATTGTTCTTTTGAGGTCTGTGAAGAATTGTGTTGGGATTTTGATGGGAATTGTATTAAATCTGTATATTGCTTTTAGTAAGATTGCCATTTTTACTATATTAATCCTACCTGTCCATGAGCATGAGAGATATTTCCATTTTCTGATATCTTCTTCAACTTCTTTCTTTAAAGACCTAAAGTTTTTGTCATACAGGTTTTTCACTTATTTGGTTAAGAGTTATCCCAAGGTATTTTATATTATTTGTGGCTATTGTAAAGAGTGTTGTTTCGCCGGGCGGTGGTGGCGCACGCCTTTAGTCCCAGCACTCGGGAGGCAGAGCCAGGCGGATCTTTGTGAGTTCGAGGCCAGCCTGGGCTACCAAGTGAGTTCCAGGAAAGGAGCAAAGCTACACAGAGAAACCCTGTCTCGAAAAACCAAAAAAAAAAAAAAAGAGTGTTGTTTCTCTAATTTCTTTCTCGGCCCATTTATCATTTGTATATAGGAGGGCTACTGAATTTTTTTGAGTTAATCTTGAATCCTAGCACATTACTGAAGGCGTTTATCAGCTGTAGGAGTTCCCTAGTAGAATTTTTTTGTGTCACTTAATGTATACTATCATATCATCTGCACATAGCAAAAGTTTGACTTCTTCCTTTCCAATTTGTATCCCCTGTGTCTCCTTTTGCTGTCTTATTGTTCTAGCTAAAACTTTAAGTACTATATTGAATAGATTTGGAGAGAGTGGACGACCCACAATCCACAGCCCCAGAGAGGCTAGGTAGCAAGGAGTGTCCAAAAAGGAAATCATGGATTTCCTTGGGAAGGGGAAATAGAAGAGATCTCCCAGGTAAACTGGGGAGGAGTGGGGGCGATGGGGGATGGGAACTTGAGGAAGCAGATTCAGCAGGCTGGGTGTAGGAAGTAGGTTGGGGGCTGGATGGAGGGGGAGAGTAACAAAAAAGATGTCTTGATGGGGGTGCATTTTGGGTTTAGCGAGAAGCCTGGAGCCAAGGAAACCCCCAAGAATCCATAAGGATGACCCCAGCTAAGACTCCTAACAATAGTTGAGAGGATGTCTGAACTGGCCATCTACCATAATCAGATTGGTGACTATCCAAATTGTCATCAGAAATATTTCATCCAGTAACGGATGGAAGCAGATGCAGAGATCCATAGCCAAGCACTGGGCTGAGCTTCAGGAGTCTTGATAAAGAAAGGGAGGAGGGATTGTACCAGCCAGGGGGTTCATGATGGCCGAATCCACAGACAGTTGACCTGAGCATGAGGGAGCTCATAGACTCTGGACCAATAGTTAGAGAGCCTGCATGGGACCATTCTAGACCCTTTCTATGTGTATGACAGTTGTATAGCTTGGTCTATTTGTAAGGCTCCTAGCAGTGAGCTCAGGACCTGTCCCTAGTGCTTAGCTGTCTTTTGGGAATCTGTTCCCCATGCTGGATTACCTTGCCCAGCCTTGATGAAAGGGGAGGAGCTGGGTCCTGCCTAAACTTTATGTGCCTTGCTTTGTTCAAGCTCATGAGGGGCCTGCTCCTTTCTGCATAGAGATAGAGGAGGAGTTGATGGGGAGGGGGTAGATGGGAGGCAGAGGGGATAGGGGAAACAGGATGAGAGGAGGAAGAGGAAACTGTGATGACTATATAAAATCAATGAAAATAATATTATTTAAATAAAAAAAATCTTTTAAAAAAATGAAAAATGCTCCCTAGGATTCACTGTTGCTTGACATGTGGTGTTGAGGCTTAATAGTCCTGATTATTAGAAACAAATATTCAGCTCTTCTGACAATGTCATGTCAAGAACGGTGGATTTGACTGTTGTTTATGTGAGCAGGTGAATTTGTGTTTCTCTTAAAAATAGTGCATGTTGCCAGTGTCAAATTCAGGGAAAAATATGAACTATGTAACTGAAAATGAAGTAACTAAGAACAAATGAAAAATTTTCCTTATCTTCTAAGACCTTGGAGATATTGTGCTTGAGATCAGCATAACCTAAGTATTTGGAATAATTCTGTGAGGATAATTTGATGAAAATCATCATTCATTGTCTCTGCTGCAGGAAGGAGCCATAGTAGAGGCAGATACTCAGCAACTCTTTGTCAACACGGACTACAGGCCCATGTTTGCAAACCTGACAAAAGACATTTCATTCTCACAGCACTTGAGGGCTATTCTGTCCTGTTTTAAAATCTGATATTTTAAATTGTCCACTAACAGCTTGTTAAATGATATGTAATTTGCTCAGCTGTGATGAAGGAAGTTAGGTAGGGTCCTTGGAAAATTGAGCAAAGGTAAGCTGTTTGATGTAACATGCATCATGTATGTTCATCTTATAACTTGTTTTGTCATTTAAAAAATCTTTGAGTTTAGATTAGACAAGTTATCAGAAGACTACAAACCCATGTCACTGTAACAGTTTATTTACCTTTCTACACAAAGACACATGCAGATATTTAAAGATTTTTTTGTATAATTTTTAGTTATCAAGAGTTCTATGCTTTAATGAATATTCTTTTGAATCTAACCAAAGTAATTATTCACTAAGATAATTGAATCAGTTTCTAGTCTAACTTAAAATTAATAACTTACCTCATAGTCATTTAGGCAAACTTAAATTCAGTCCTGCTCAACACTACACAATTTCAGCAAAATCACAATCAGCTATTCATCTTACTCTCTATCTGATGATGAACAACAGAAGGAGGAGCTGCCAGATTAAACCAGGGCTTTGTGTATTTTGGAAATGCATCTAGATATATGCCAGACTATTGGGACATGCAAATCAATTTACCAAATTTAGGAGGGTCAGGTACAGCAGATATATTGATATTTTATTAACATTTTGAAGGAAGACCTACTGAGTAGTAATAATATGCAAAAGGATCTATAGATGAGGTAATAAGAGTGAGAATAAGAAATAGACGTGGCTTCTGTAGAGAGAAATGATGTGGATCCTGTGCTACATAAGAGTGGAAAACTCAGGCTTAGCATAAGAAAATAAGGAAATATGATCATGTATATATTTATTTCTTTATGCTCTTGACTGTGGGTGTGAAATGACTAGCTGTTTGAAGTTCATGGCTTCACTTTTCTTCAGTGACTGAATATAACCTGGAATTATAAGCTGAAATAAACCTTTCACCCCTACGTTGCTTTTTGTTTTGGTGTTTTATCTAATGAAAATAGAATACTTATTTTTGTCTGTTTTATTACATTGTTCTTTGTCTTTTTCCTGGCTTTCTCCCTAAACATCTCTTTTTCTCATCTCATGGTTCTTTTTCTAGTTACATTTCTACCAACTCAATGTGTGTGTGTGTGTGTGTGTGTGTGTGTGTGTGTGTGCATGTGTGTTTGTATGAGTGTGTGTCTTAAAACATAAAATCTTCAAAAGATGGAAAATTTGTAGTATTTGACTTTCTGTGTCTGTGTTACTTCATTTAATGCAGTAATTTCAAGTTCCACAGATTTTTCCGCAATGTATCATTTTTCTTTGTGATTAAATGATTCTATCATGCATATGTACTATATTCTTTTTATACTTTCATCTGGAATGATTCCATTTCTTAAGGGTTTTTTTGGTAATAGTTTGATAATAAACATTGATGTTCAAGTGTACATTTTGTAGGACTTAACAAAACACATCTTTTAAATATATAGCCAGAGATAGCATAGATGGAACCCTAAGTAGTCAAAACAATCTTAGAAAGAACAGATCCATGGGAAAAGAGAAAACATGCTACTGGCAGGAAAATATACATATAGACAAATGGCATAGAATAGAGGGAATATAAATGAACACTCACATACACATGCATTTTAACTTTTGTATAACATTACTTGTGCTAAGATATGAACAAAAGTCTACTCACTCTAATTAGTATATGTAGGACAAACCAAATAGTAAAAGGAGTTTATTATGGCTACTTACAGGATTATGGGTGAAGTTTTACTCACAGGAGCACAGATAATACAAAGGCAGCTGAATCATTGAAAGGCTGACCCCAACCTGGGGCAGATGCTCAGAAGGTGCATCCCTGGAGCTCTCTGCACAAGATGAAGTTCACTCCAGAACTCAGTCTTGATTAGCCTTCCTTTAGGTCTTCTTTAATCTTTAAACATTTCTCTTTAAAACATCCTGAGTCTTAACAAGCTTCTCTCTGGGATGAAATATTTCAATTCAGAGGAAATGACTACGTAACACTCTACACATTTCTCCTGCTAGTACAGTTTTTGATCCTCTCTGCTATGATATCCCATGAGCTTTGCTGTTGGTGATAAAGATGTCTATCTACGTATCAGCTTTGGGTCACAGTTTCATAGTAATAATCATTTCTTCTTGGGACGTTGCCTGGAAATTATGTATCTCTTCAGTATACTACATTTTCAAAGGATAGTTTCCTTTCATGACCAATTGTGGATGAATATAGTGATCTGTGGGTATAAACACACATACAAGGCAATTGGACAGGTATATCACATCCGTGTAACAAAGAAATAGTAGTTACTTCCCCACTGGAGTCTAAAATCCCCCAGCTGTGGATTTTTGCCTTGACTCACAATATCAGAATTCCTCTTGTAGAATGGCCCTTAAATTCAATCAGAAATATTGGTTACACTAAACCCATCTATGCTGCTACTGGGCCTACAGTCACATCTTGCTTGTCATTCTGATTATGTACCAAGCACAATCTACAATTGTGTGGGAATGTTGGTGACAAATCCCCCAGATACTTGCACAGTGTCACCGAACATTGTGAAAACTATCCAGAAGGGAGGTAGCTCTTAGTTTAATCCATGCCTAAGTCCTCTATGTCCTGCAACCAATTCATCCATCTTCTTCAGCAATAGTGCCTTATCATCTAATTGTGGCATGAAACCAGCAGCAGTGGCCTGAGCCTTATTATTTGGGAATCTTCTCTGGAAAACAATCATTAGAAAGGCACTTCTGACAATGAGTTTATTATCTAATGACCTTTACCTCCTGAGGCTGCTCTTTCTCACTCATTATAAATCTATAAAAATACTCAAGGATAGGCATTATGTAACAAAACCTGATTTTACTGAGAGTGGACAGGAAGGTCCATCATAATCCAATCCATAAAGTGACAGTTGTCTTGGTCAGCTAAGGGGATACTTAGAAAGAAACATGGGCAAGAGATAGTACAACAGAAAAAGATTTCACTGTGTCAAGTATTAAATATGTCAGTATATATGGTAGACATTACCCTCTCTAGCCTTGCCTTCCACAATCCATGGACATTTTCCTTAAATCATCAGAGCTCCTCAACTTGATATTCTGCTACCTTGGGGAGAAGGGAGAGGGTGTTCCATGCATCTCTAACCCCTGAGGGCCTCAGCAAGGCTCTGGTGTTCTTTGGTCTCTTTCAGGAACAAGGTTTTCACTTTTAACTTTCAAGGCTGGCTTGCCATTAGAGACAGTTCCTTATTCCTGATAGGCTGAAGTTCAGTGCTGCGGCTCTTGCCTTTTTAAAAAAGTATTTAAATTAGTTCTTTGAAAGTTGGTAAATCATATTGTGGTTATATTCACCCTACTTTCTCTTCCCCATTCACCTTCCCTTCCCCTCCCAGCCAAATTTGGAATTTCTTAGAGTTACAGCCTTCCATTGGAGCATGTTTGACTTACCAGACACTACATATTCAGAGAAAATTGATCGTTTTCCTCCCAGCAGCTAATACTTACCAACAGCTCCTCAGCTAGGGATGGAATGTTATGCGTAACTTGCCTATCCATGTTGTTATTTGGTCGTTTTAGGCTTACCCAGATCTTAAGTATGTTGTCACAACCTCTGTGAGCTCATATGTGCAGCAGCTGCCTTGCAGTGTGCAAAACACAGTTTCTTTGTAGTTGTCCCCTGCCTCTAGCTTTTTAACTCTTTTACTCTCTCTGTCACCTCTTCTGCAATGGTCCTGTGCAGGATGAACAGTTTTCAGCCAGCGTACTTCACCTCCACAGAATTTAGGGGAGAGAGGTATCCACATCATCATGGTTGGTCTTTTTTATCTTCATATGTTTTTTTTCCTTTATGAAACTGCTGATCAAAGCAGTTTAAAAGCATTCCAGCAGCTCACTAGCGTAGGATTTGGCTTTCTGTTATTTCTTTCCCTGAATACTGTGGGTGACACAATTATTGCCACGTTTGCCTTTGAATAAACCAGGGAGACAGGTTTATCTGCTCTGCTTTCATTTCACCATCTCTTAATTGCTTTATCACATTACAAACATTTTGTTTTATATCATTCAGATCTACCAGTGTCTCTACAACCTCATAAATATCATAATTTACCACGAGGCTCAACAAACAAAGAAAGCTCCAGACTAGTCCAAGGTTCATACTGAATAAACTTTTTCTTAACTTTTCTGTGTACACAGTCTATCTGGTTTAGTAAACTGAGAGGCAAGGGCCATTTCTCTCATACCCAGTCACCGTGATAATATTATCTTGTGGATGCTGATAGCCACGAGGACTCCAGCTGGTCATAACCAACTGTTTATCTAATAGGTCCCATGAGCCAGTCCAAAAGGGACTGGTTTCCCTCATTTTTCTTCAGGTCATGTAGACTTGTCTCAAGGAGGAGTGACTAGTTACATGACAGATTCTTCCCTTCCAAAGAATTCATGTTGATCCTCTTTGGCTCTGTATTCTAGAGCCTCATAGCCCAGGAAATGAAAAGCTCTTCCATTGCTTCTTTAAAAGTCTTTCCCAGTTTATGCAGTTTAGAAGCACAAATCTTGACTCTCACGACTTCTAGGATCATGCTATTTTTAAGTTCTCCATACATATGCTGAACCATGAAATTTCCCTTTCTCTGTTTTGAAGGTTGGAGTTGAGAAATCTCTATCACCTTTACCTTGCTCCCTTCTTTATCATCTCATTCTTTCTGTGAACTCCTATATTTTAGATCCTAGGAAGAGATCTTTAGGACAGATTGGATTACACTCACTTTCCCTTTCACCCTGCCAACTCTGAGAAATTGCAAGTCAACATACCATCTCTTATTCACTTTTTTTTCATTTTCTTTTTCATATCAGAGACTAACATTTTTTTCATGCTGCTATTATTTCCATACTATGACCACTTGTTTCTGGAAAGGCAACTGAGCCCCAGTGGCATGTCTAATTGCATACAACAAAGGCCACACAATTGATCCCATAGTCGGCTTAATATCCTTAATATCCTATTTTCGGGAATTGAAATTCATCTTTTAATCCGTCAGCTATTTGGGGGGATATTCTCATGCTCACAAGGTGGACTCCATTCTTCAAGGAGACATGCTACATCATCATGGAGGAAGTTGGTCACTGTAGGATTTTTCCCAAAGATGCTCTATTAATAGTCACCATGCCTTCAGTTGTGTATCTTCTCAGCTATCTCATGAACCCTGATACTACGGCTGCAGCAGAGAGGCACAACCTTCCATACCACATTGGAAAGGTAACCATATTGGAAAATGCCCCATGAATGTACCAAAATCAAATGGATTAACTTCAGATACATTGCTGGGCTCAAGTCCTACTTTGTCCTGGTATAGTAAGACTATTGTGCACTAGCTCAACTGGGGTGGGAGGATGGGCAGAAGGGGAAGGAAAGATTGTGTCAGTGGACAACTCATTTATTGGGGAAGGACAGGAGATAGTTATACCACAAGAAGAATGATGGTTGGATCCATGTGGTGGTATGTCATTGGTTGGGGCAAGAACATCAAGGGTGCTTCATTTGTATACTCAGGAGCAGCAGGGGCCAGGTGAAGGAACCTTTTGAGGTCATATAAGATGAGTTTACTGTGATCAGTTACAGGGGTATATTTCACATAGGTTTCTCACAGCATTTACAGGATGTACTCAAAGGCATCTGCATCTTTGAAATGCACCCCTGAGCTGGGTACCAGTATACAAAAGGTGTATCTGAAGCACGATCCTAATTAATCTTAACAATAAAAGCATAAAGTTAGATATTATGGTGAAAGTTGAAAGATCAGAAAAGCAGAGAATCCAACCACCAGAGACTTCTTACCTCTAAGAAATCTCAGACCAAATGGGCGGGATCCTGTCTCTATGAATCCATAGACTCAATGGGGCAAAGATCCTGTCTCCACTCACCTTATATTCCTTTCTCCACCTCCCTAGTGCTGGGATTAAAGGTGTGAGCCTTCCATGTGCTGGGATCAAAGGCATAAGATGCCAAGTGTTGGGATCAAAGGCATGTACCACCACCATTTGGCTCCGTTTATCTTTTAGACTGGTTCATTCTCCTGTAGCCCAGGGTGGCCTTGAACTCCTGAATTTCCCATGTCTTCCTCCCAAGTGCTGGGATTAAAGGTGTGTGCCACCACTGCCTGTTAACTAGTGACTAGTTCTGTCCTCTGATCTCCAGACAAGCTTTATTTGTCAGAACACAAACAAAATAGCATACAACATGCATCACTGGTGCTCTCCACAACATGAATGTAGCTCAAGAGGTTGAAGAATCTCTCCTAGGCAGTTCTTACTGCTTATATAACTTTGGGGGAAGTGTACTTGGGAATTTGGTAAATTTCAGGATATTCCTGACACTTGTGTGTTTTTTACTTTCTTAACCTTAATGAAACCCCTTTAGAAGTTCCTAAGTCCTTACAAGCCCCAATTCAAGACAAAAAGTTCCATTTCAAAGGAAATTGCTACATAATATTGACGAAGATGTCAACAATTTCCACTGAACCCAAAACAACCTCTTTAACAAATGGTGTATGACAATTTAGCATTTTAAGACACAGCATCAAGGAAACCAACAGAGACAAACAAACTAAACTAGTGGGAACTCATGAAATTTAGACCAATACCTGTGGAGCCTCCACAGGACTGAACTAGGCTCTCTGCATAAGCAAGACAGTTGTGTAGCTTGATCTTCTTAAGGGGCCCCCTGGCACCATCCCTGGTGCATGAGCAAGCCTTTTGGAGCCCACTACCTATGGTGGGACACCTTGTACACACGTGAGGCAGGGGGAGAGACTTGGTCCTGCCTCTGCTGAATGTACCAGGCTCTGCTGAGTCCCCATGGGAGGGCCTAACTTCTTGTAGGAAAGAATGAGGCGTGGTTTGGGGTGGGAGGCTGAAAGGGCAGAAGGAGGGAAGAGGGGGATCTGTGCTTGGTATGTAAAATGAATAAAAAAGTTTTCTTCATAAAAAAAAGAATCAGCATAGGTAAGAACATCCTGAAATGAACTCTAATATCATAACAAATAACATCAGAATTGACAAATGGAATTACATGAAGATGAAAACCTGAGCAAAAGGAGTCTAACAACATAGTGAAGAGATACCTACAGAATGCAAGATAGGCCAGTTTTTCTTTTTTTTATTATGGTAATTTTTAAATCCAATCATGTATAGCACAGTTATCATCAAACAGAAAGCTGAGCCTATTTGAACATACAAACTACACCTTTTGAAAATTTAAATTTTAAAAGGTTGGGGAAACTCTGTCAGTATTGCCTTCGGAGCAGCATAATCCAGCTGATCCTAAACATTTCCCCACTTTTAAAATCATATAATTCTCTTTCTTTCATCCTCTTTTCTTTGTTTGGTGTACACCGTGAGTCCATCCTTCTTCCGGGAAGTCATTAGCAGCGGTTGTCTGGAGGCTGTCATTCACAAGCTCATATATGCTTTTTAAAAAAGTGGTTATTTATTCTTTGCTCTTTTGCTTTCAGAAACCCATCTTCTTATCTAGTGTACCTACAGTTTATTTTTATCTAATGCTTGCTTACTTCGTAAATCATCTTTTTTTTATTCAGCACATGTTGGCATTTTTTAGTTGACAATATTTGACATTGACTCTTTTAGTTCCCTACTTCTGTAAACAAGATCTCCAGGCTCCATCTACTTTAAACTGTTCGATCCAAACACAGCTATCTATTCTTTCCATCAAAAAGTTCTCAACTTCTTTTCTCTTACGACTTATAATTTTTGTGGACTCTTTCCATAATGAAATAGACTTAGGTTGAATTTTTCCTCTTGATCCATTTTAGAGCACTAAAAAAAAAATAAATAAATAAAAAAAAAAAAAAAAAACCAAGGTACAGCTCTACCACCCTGAGTATCAGTATTTCTTTATAATTTTCATTTTCTTTTCTCTTATCTACTTCCCTCTTTCTCCACCTGTGGTTAACTAAAGTATCATAGTTCCAACACTGTGCAGCAAATGAAATCTGCAATTACACAATCATTTTCTACTCATGGTCCTGAAGTGTAAGGAGATACTCAATCAAAACAATTTAATTAAAGGAAGTAATTGACATGAATTCAACTACTAAAAACCTGTCTGGTAGTAGAACAGTTCTGCAACTGATTGCTAGTTTTTGGATATATGCTAAAGAAAAGATTCATCTTCATATACTTAACATACAAGAAGTGCCAATAAAGCTAAGAGAAAAGGCAATGAAAACTTTATAAAGATAGTTCTAAGCAGAGGTGTTTTAGACTTAAGCTTCATTTTAGTTCATTTTAGATTTTCCTAGCACTCTTTACTGAATATTCTGTCTCTTCAAATATGTTTTTGATACCTGTACCAAAATTTAGGAGGGTGGAAGCTATAGGAAGAAGCTCCACTGGTAGTGTGTTTGTCTAGAATACAGAAAGCCCTGGATCCGATACAAGTACTGTATAAAAATGGGGCATGTATAGGGCTGACTTTAATCCCAGCACTGAAGATATGGAGGCAGGAAGACCAGAAGTTCATTCAGTGTTATCTCAGTAACAAAAGAGAGACCGAGGATAGTTTGAGCTAGAGACCCTGGCTCAAAACAAATAAAATAGATAGGTATATGCTTTATAAAACTGTATAATAAAAACAGTACCATGCTGGATTTTTTTATTATTGCTCTGTAGTATAATTTTTGATCACCTGTTATGATACCTCTACCATTTTTCTTACTGCTTAGGATTGCTTTGGCTATTAAGGGACTTTTGTGCCTTGACATGAATTTTCATTATCTGAAGACTTCCACTGATATTTTAATGGGAGTTGCATTAAATCTGAAAGTTGCTTTGGATAAATTAGCTATTTAGATAATAATAATTCTCCTCATTCCTGAGAATGACAAGTCATCACATCTTCTATTGTCTTCTTCAACTGTGTGTGTGTGTGTGTGTTTGAGAGCTTCCACTATAGATATCTTTCTCTTCTTTTTTATGTCTATTTCTTAAAAAAAAGTCTATATTAAAGAACTGCAGAAATTAAAATCCCCAAATCACGTCTTCTAGTTAGTATGTGGCCAAATGAATTGAACAATGTGTTCTCAAAAGGTAGACAATGGCCAATAATATTTAGAAAAAGAAAAAAAAACAAAGTATTGGAAAAAGAAAAAAACAAAGTAAAACAAAAACTCAGCATCTTAGTCATCAGCAGAGTACAAATTGAAGCTACACTGAGATTTCACTTCAACCCTATCAGAATGGTGGTTGTCAGAAAAACAAATCAACAAATGCTGGAAGGTATGTAGGAAAGAGAAACTTTTATATACCTAAAGTTGTAAATTGATGTGATCACTATGGATGTCTCTGTGGAGATTCATAAGAATTCAGAAATGGAAAAATCATCTGAGTCAGCTATACTTTTCATTGGTGTACACACAGGGACTCAACATCAACACCCTACAGGGATGCTTGCATGTGGATCACTGCACCATTTACATGAGGACACAACTGGAAACAGCTTACAAGCCCATCAGCTGAAAAACTGATATGAAAGATTTGAGGTTTACTCAGTTCTAATTATTAAATTGTGTCATTTGTAAGAAAATTGACTGAAGGTTGTATGTTTTCTTCCACGTGGAGAAAGTGTGTGTGTGTGTGAAAAGTGAAAGTAGAAGCTGACTTGTGGAGAAAAGAGGAGGTCTAAAAGAAGCAGAAGTGGTAGGGGAACAACAGAAGGAAATGTGTGTGTAACAAAGACACAGTGTCTGATACTCTCTCTACTGTGGTTGGTGAAACAAGGAGCCATCTAAATGTGGATGCAGGTGCAGGAGTGTGGGAGTGTATGTAATCAAGAGACAATGATATATGTATGCAAACTTCATAGCAAAACCCATTATACTGTATACTCATTTTGGGCTTTATTTATTTTATGTGCATGGGAGTTTTGCTTGTAGGTGTGTCTGCATAACCACTATGTGCCTTGTGCATATAGAGGTCAGAAGATGGTGCTCGATCCCCTGGAAGTAGGCTTACCAATAGTTATGAGTCACCATGTGGGTACTGGAAATCAAACCAGGTAACCTGCAAGAACAAGTGCTTTTATCGGTTGAACTATCTCTCTATACCCTATAGTGTACACTGTTAAACAATAACAAAAATGAAATAAAATAAAACAGAACAAATAAGAGTTCTAGAAAAAAGCTGAAATCATGCATTATCATTTCTCATCTGACCACAAATTTGAAAACACTACAAATACAGGTCTTGTGCCTACTGTTATCATTCTAGAGAGGAACACAATTTTTATATTATCAAGTGATACCTTGTCATATTTTTATGTACATATATAAATATATTTGGATAATATGTGGTATGTTAATTTTGAATTAATGAATGCATGTTTCCAAAAGAGATGTTATTTTACCAGAACAGCTACTGATAATTTCACTAATATTGTATAGAAATAATGTGGTCAGCTGGAAGATAAGTTAAATATTTAGATAAATTACTTAAATTGAGTAGCTTAGTCCACCAGTCCTAATAATTTTATATTGGTTAATTTCCTGTATTCCCTTTGATTATTTAGTTTCTTTACCACATGAAAATTTACAAGCAGTTTTACAAAACCAATAGTTGTCAGCTTTTAATTTTTCCAGGGGTCTTCAAACACCCAGCAGGTTACATTAATTATATGGTAGAAATGATGGATGAATCTAGAGTTATTTGCTATAGCAAGTTTCCTTTAGGAATCCTACCTACTTCTCTCTAACTAACGAGACTACTGAGATGTAAGGAAGTACTGAATGCTTTCCAGTATGGTCTCAGGAAAATAAAAAGTAAATTACTAGTAGTCAATAGTGCTTCATCTTACTCCCAAGGAAAGGAGTGTGCCTTATGAGTAAAAGAAAGAAACAGTCAAGTCATATATCTAATGGTAGCTATGGTGGGAAGCATAGTTGGCATCTATGAAGCACATGGAAATACCTGGACTGTATACCTTGCTTATAATAAATGAAAGCATAATTAGAGATTTATGAACCATGACTTGCTAGAGAATATCTTATCTCATATAATTATTATAACATTAAACACAGATAATTCATCACTGATATGGCTCCTTTTGTGCAACTGATGTCTCATAGGCAGCATTTTGAATATCACAAATGAAAAATGGAGGCCTAATGAAATGAGACTCAGGAAACTCAACTAATAGCTTCAGACATCTCTGTGCTTTACCTGTTTTCCCATTCTATGCATCATTTGACTTATTAATGAAGTCATAGGCTGAGAAATATAGGTGCTATTTTGAGTTTATTTGATTTTGTGTTCATTCTCTAACTTTGATCCATAAGTTTTGCTCATTATAATCCATTCTTGATTAGTGACTAGACTCATCTATATACGTGCTATATACTACCATTCCAATGACCCACTTGGAAGCATCCTAAAACAAAACATTTAGTGAGTGAGGTGTGCAAGCCACCTGAGCATCAGAAAGGGAAATTGTGGTTTTGAAATTCATTTCCATGGCTATGCAAGTGCTTATGTAGTTTGGTATACCGGTTCTTACATGTCTATACAAACAATATTTTTATGACTATGAAAAGAACTTCTGTCAGTGTACCTAAGGAGTGTTTGTAGTTACATGAATAGTTAGGTAACAAGAGCTAGATCTAGGATGCCCAACTACTTCAATTACTTATAATAAAATATATAATGTAAACAACTTAAAATGATGACTTGTTCATTTGTACTCATAGTTTCAGAGGGTTTGTCTGACATGGAAAGGAGGATATCACATAATGGAGGCTAAGAAGAAGGTAAAAAGGAGACAGGAAGGTGTCAGATGTAAGATATCCCCCAAATAACTAAATTTACTGATCTCCTTCATCCAGCTAGGCTTCACCTTTTTTTTTTCAGGCTTAAGGGCAGTGTTTATTTCCATAATGAACCAATTTCCATGAAACACACTTTTTTCACATTAGTTAATACACTTGCAATGTCTCCAGGACTTTGTCTACTCTCCCAATAAGGCCATACATCCTCAAAGGCAGAGCATGGTTCTTATATTCTTTTTGGCATATACCTCACAGAGGCAGCATAGTCCTCTGAACACTTACTGATTTAAAAACAGTTAAACACCTAAAGGCCAGGTTATATCCATGGCCCCAGCTTCCAGAATCTCACCACAGCAGAGAACACAGGCTTTGATACTTAAGCCTGTGAAGGGAACTTCACATTCAAACCATCACGGATATAAACAGTGTAAATCATATAAAAAGAAAGTTTTTTTTAAAAGAGGACTCAACAAAACATGCCTACAGTTGAATATTTAAAGGGAAGCAAGAATGATCAACTATGTCTAAGAATTCTAATCCAAGATCTTTTAAAATGCATTAATGAACTTCCACAAAAATAGTGCTTACTACTCTGATGTGAGTTGGGGAATCCTGAGTGAGCTTTTGACCCAAGCAAAATGTAAATCAGACATTTTCCACAGGGTTTTTTGTAGACTTTGCTGTGGGTAAGACATACAGAATATTGTATTCATCTGAAACTTCAGAAATACTGTACAGCTGCTTATCTCAGCATATCAAGCAAGAACACCATCAACTTCATAGATATCTTGAATTTGTAAAATGACAGAATTATCTCCATCCATATCCTCTTAAATTTTTATGCAAACCCCCTCTAACTTTCATCTTGTATTTAATTCATTCATCCATTCATATGAAATTTATTATACTTTCAAGATGAAGGTAGGCAATGAGAATTGGCATGACTATCAAAATGTAATTATCCATGTACAATGTGTTGCACTGACTGGAGGAATAAAGGTTACTTGAAAATAGTACTAAAGTCACCTTGCAATCTATTTGTAAAAATGAAAGTACCTGCACTGCATAATACGTAGGAGTTATAATTTAGAATTTTTTGCTTTTGTTTCTTTAGCTGTTGAAAGTAATATTTCTTTACTGGATAAGGGATATATTGAAAACATGGGTATTAGTGGAGATAACTATAAGTATGTTTCCTTTTTACATGTGATGTTTTGGATTATCTGTAGAAAATCTATGCAGGCTTGTTTGAGAGAGATGATTCTATATTTCATTATAATTATTTTATAATACATTATACTTCACCATTTGCAAATGGCATAATGTCATTGTGTTTCAGACAAATAAACATTTGGCAAAAATTTTTGTGATTTTTACATTATGTCATACAAGCTTATAAAATCTTTGCATTTTGTTAAGTTCAGAGATATTAATTTTAACTGAAAATTTCCATACTATAGAAATCATCAGTAAGTCTGTCAATGTTCTTAAAACAGCCCACATAAAAAATAGTAGGTGCCCTGAAGCAGTTATTTTAAAGTCATGGTCTGAATTTCAGGAAAACTTTTGCTTGAATACACAGTGTCAAGGTATGAGTCACAGTTTATGCACTAGTCCTGATTGACAGAGCTCCAAAAATGTCACCTGCTATAAGCTGTTCACTGAGGAATGTAGGAGCCATAATTGTATCTCTAATGCCAAAATAATCCTGAAGGCAGGATTTCCCAAGCATTTCACATCATAAGACACAAAATATGATAACGTACTTTTAATACTCAGCTGAAAATGGACCTGACTGTCCATGCCTGGAGGTGACCCTTTTCACCTGATTGCCTCACATGCTGAGGAGGACATCTTCAGTGCAAGAATGTCTAATTCAGTAATTTGGCAATGTGATATTACTACCACACCCACATGAAGAAATGACTAATAAATAACATATTACTTTAAAAAGACACATCATGATATGCATCTTTGGCCAGGATGGACCAGATCAAGCAAATCGGACCATTTGCAACACATATACTACTCTGGGAGCCGCCTTGGTTATGTTTTGCTAGAAAACAGAAACTTAAAGTGTTTTTCAGAAGCCCTTAAAGACTGGCTGAACACTCTTAACTTCATTTGTCTAGAAGAGTACCCAGGCTAACCACCTAACTATTCCAGCTTTTAAGCTGCTTTCCCCATAAACCCAACAAGCTTTAACAGCTGGGCACTCTCCTCCATTACCCAAGGCATTACCCAGAAGCCTTTGCTCTTACTAAACTGCTTATCTATCTACAGAGTAGCTTTGTTTGGTGGTTCCTTGTGCCTTCTTGCATTTGGTGCCCAAACCTAGGCGAGGATGTCTGGGTCCTTCTCTGAAAAACTGGTTCTTCCTTTAACTGAACCATGCTGACAACTCAGCTTTCCTGTGGTATGGATCATTTGCTTCTGCTGGCCTCTGCTGTCAATCACATTTGACTTTGGATTCTGAGTCTGTCTCCCTCACTGCTTCTCTTTCCTGAATACCTACTAATGTCTCCTCACCAACTGGGGTAAATAACCCTCTCTCAGAACTGCCTGCTCAACTTTTCTTGCTACAAAGTCATGTTGGTATGATAGGCCATCTTGTCACATGCTCCTGAGCACCTATCACCACGTCAGGATGCCAACTCCTCATGATCTGGGAATTCTCATGAGGAACCTGGATCCACTTGGAGATTCCCTCTGGTTCGAGTTTCTGTCCAATGGCACTACCCCTTCTGTGTCTCCCATGGCTTACTTCTCTCTCCACCTACATTTTCACAATCTGTAATCCCTACCTCCTGAAGCTTGTGTACACTATTGGTCCCCTTTTAGTGGGT
>CABHPP010149341.1:5189-27966 GCA_902168425.1 Peromyscus attwateri
TAAATCTTTAAAGGGGGGGTAGGAGACAGGTGGTGGTGGCCCACACCTGTAGTCCCAGCTACTTGGGAGGCTGAGACAGGAGGATCACTTGAGTCCAAGAGTTCTGGGCTTTAGTGCACTATGCCAACCAGGTGTCCACACTAAGTTCAGCATCAATATGGTGACCTCCCAGGAGTGGGGGAACCACCAGGTTGCCTAAGGAGGGGTGAACCAGCCCAGATTGGAAATGAAGCAGGTCAAAACTCTCATGCAGGTCAAAAATCTCTGATTTTTTTTCTGTTAAAGGATATCAAGGATTTATTGAGATATAAAAAGGGGAGAAATACACTCACAGATACAGAACAAAGTTAATGGCCATTGTCATCCTCTGTTCTGCGAGGGGTGGAGGGGGCTGTGAATGGAACCAGCTGTCTGGCCTCCAACCACCCCGAGAGAGCGAACACGTGCCCCTCCTCAGTTTTAAGCAGTCACATACCCAGAAAACACACACACACACACATACACACACACACACACACACACACACACACACACACACATACACACTTCTATCCAGCCAGATACCCCAAGGTCATTGGCGGAGCGAATGCCCACACCACAGTTGTCAGACATGGGGGCAGAAACATGCAAAGAAGAAATGCATGCGGCTAATGTCCTCACATTGAAAATAAAGTTGGATGCAAGTTGGTATTAGTCACCTTTGTGCCACTGTAACAAAATACCTGGAATAGTCAACTTAGAAAGTGGGAAGGTTTGGGGAAGTTGTGGTTTCATAGGTTTCAACCAGATAGGTTTCTCCTGGCTCCCCGTGCTTCTGGTCTGCAGCTGTGCAGGGAACAGTGCTGGGAACAGGGGGAAAGGAAGGTGTGAGGGACTCACACGCTCCTCAAGGGCAAGATCCTGTGACCTCCCATCTGCCGGACTTTCCCCTTTAAGGCTTGTACCACCTCCCAGTGGAGTCTCGGGCTGGCAACTAACACATGGGGTGAGCTTGTCCAAAGCATCGCTTTAGGAAACCCTGTTCTGAAAGTCACGTGGGGTCATTCGTAAGCAGGAGCATCCTCTGTGTTCTCCAGAGCCCCAGTGTCCATTATATGTCCATGCTCTGATCTCCTTACCCTCATCCATCCCCCTGCCCTGATGACCACGTACCCCACACACACATCCAGATCTCACAGGATAGTTCACCCAGTGAGAACAATTCTTTCCCAAGCAGAACTTGGTGAAAAGTTTAAGCAGGATCATCGCATCTCTTTCTGCTACTGGTTGAATGTCTACAACATGCAAATGGTGTGTATGCACTGGGTTCTTGTAATCTTGTAGGCAAAAGTAGCTCACTCTTACTTACAGGGAGACCAGTGTGGTGATATATTGTGTACACTAATAAACTTGCCTGAGGGTCAGAGGACAGAGCCAGCCACTAGTTCTATCTCTACGAAATCCTCAGTCTAAAGAGAGTGAGTTCCTGTTTCCTCACACCTTATATACCTTTCTCTGCCCTGCCATTTAATCCTGCCTGGGATTAAAGGCATGTGCTTCCCAAGCAAAGGCATGAAATCTCAACTGCTGGGATTAAAGGTGTGTGCCACCACTGTCTGACGTCTATGTCTAATCTAATGGCTGGCTCTGTCCTCTGATCCTCAGGCAAGTTTATTAGGGTACACAATATATCACCACAGACCAAGCTGAGATGGGTTTACACATCAGAACAGAGGCTGAGTAAACATTCTGAGGCCACAGTGGGGAAGCATGCAGCCAGGTTATGAACCTAGGCCTCTCTGCAACATGCCACCTACCCCAATACTACTGAAAATATCACACATTCCTTCTAGAATAGAGAAAAGGTAAGAAAAACTAGATGTCAATTCAGCAGGACCTATACTTTGTCTATCCCCACACTGACTTTCGGGATGTGACTTTGTCAGTGACAGTAGCGCATGGGCCTCTGTGCAATTACAAAAACTCATCCTGAACCCCAGAGCCACAAAAGGAAAGTCTGACACCACGCCCAGCACCTATGAGCTTGACGTTCACAGCTGGAGTATCCAACCATCTCCAAGGTGCTCAATCAAAAGTTCAGCTCATGCCTTCAGTGCAAGCTGTCTGTGTGGACATACATGTCCACACAAACGGTCAGACATCCAGAGCATTCTCATGACATCATACTCAGAGACGGTCAGGCTTCTAGAGAACATGACATGCATGATGTCATAGTCAGGATGTGCACCTACACTCTTGGTTGAGCAGATGTATATTTTAGACTACAGCTTGCTGGCTTGCCATGGTGGCTATGGTGATGGGCTGGGAGAACCACCCACAGTCATTGACAAACCTGCAAAGACAGGAGAGACCCGCCCGCCCGCCTGCCTCCACTTCCTGTCCCTATGAGTCACGGCAGCCCCTGGGCTTCAGATCTCCCCGTCCTGGAGCTAGAATTAGAGGGGTGCAGGTGCGGCCACCCCCTCCACTCCGCCTGCTCACCTACCTCAGCTCTGCCATGGCTCCCTTTCTATTTGGGGACAACTGAGTCAACTAACACTGAGTAATGCTACTGACCCAGCACACTACCAGCACCGTTGCGTCCTCTTCACTTCCTGTCTGTTACAAAGAAAAGGAAAACACTTTAAGAAAGTTATGGTGCTGCTGGGCTGCAGTGCAACACGCCGCCCTGGGGAGAGTCTATATTTCCACCCAGCTCACTGGTAGGAGGGTTCTCGGACTGCACCAAGAGCATCTGCCTCAGTTAGTGACAAGTAAAGCAGAGGCCGAGTCTGGGAATAGTGATAAGTGAGCATCGCACACTCCAAGTGTGTCTTACCAAGACAGTTGTACTCTCAGGAGTTTGCACTGGGAAATTCTCCGGGAAAGAGATGAAGTTTAAGATAAGAGAATTCCTGGCATTCTTACCGCAATAACAAAACAACATGAAAAGAGTCTCAACCTGAGGGGGGGAAAAGGGGGATTTGACAACAAGCAGGCAAACATGGAACTTATGTGCTTTCCCGGGTCACCCAAAGTAGCTCATCAGGAGACTGGACTGACATGAAAACATACTCCAACAATAATTAGAAAACTAAAAAAGGCTATTAAATGTGTGTTGGTGTCAATTTCACATGACCTACTGTCTGGGTATCCAGGAAGTCTGATGTTTAAAATGTCAGGTGAACAGGGAGCAAATGTGACTTTGATAGATGAGTTACATTTGGATGATTTTGCACTGGGGATTTGCTGCCCCTTCACCACTCACCCCCCAACCCCTTTTCTCCCCCCCCCCCATCCCTGTCTCCTCTCCCAACTCCCATGAAGGTCTCAGACTGGTTTCCCCCAGAGTCCCACCTTGCTAGAAAGGCACACATTGTTGTGATAAAGGGCATAGTGGTTTCCGGATGTCTTCACAGGAACCTTTCAAGACGCTCCTGTTCCTGACACCCAAATAAATCTTGTGAGGCAGTTTCTCAGGGTCAGAGCATCATGTGCAGGGCTCTGCATGAAGCCATGGTTCTTATAAAAGCAAATGTGTTCTAAATCAGTTTCCCACACATCCTGGCCATTTTTATCCCTCTTGTCTTAGTGAAAGGGATGGGAATCTGGGTGTCCTATGGCATAGCAGGTCTCAGAATCCAGAAGATGATTTACCAGGGAATGGAGTTTCCATCCTTTCCTTCAAAAGAGAAAGTTCTAAGGTACCCACCTGATTATACCCTGATCTCGATGTCACTCTGGTATCCAGGGCAAAGATGTCAAACTGCACTGTATATGAAAACCATGCAGGAAAGCTAAGCAACACACACATGTCCTGTGTGGATAACAGTCTTGGGTATCTGATTCCTTGATGTATCCCATGAGAAAACCCTACATGGAGCCTCTACAGGTCCCAGTGTAGCATGGCTATCCCAGGCAGTGTCCATATGGGGAACCAAATAGGAATCCCTTCTGCCTCAAGGAATGGTCTCAAAACTGATATGTAAAAACAGACACCAAGCTTAAGGTAAGCCTTAGATTATATGCCACTGTACTGTTGCCATGCAGGGTGAAGAAGATGCCAAGCATGTGGGTAGAATCTGCTTTAAAAGGACATGGCCAGTAGCCCAACCTGGCAGTGTTTCAATGTCTCACGCCCTGTGTGGGACAGGTGAGAGAGATCTGGATAAGTGGGGAGGACATACAGCTTCCTCCTGTGCAGCAGCTATTTGAACACAGTGCTCTGGGCTCCAGGTGCTTTGGATTCAATCTGGTGTCATTTGTTTGGTTTACACCATTCTGAGTTCACTTCTAGGTGGACTCCTGGGAACATCACAGTGTTTTTGAAAATCATTTTACTTTGAAACCAGAAAATGTTTGATGTAAATGTGCCCGTGCCACTTATTACTGGGCCTATTATAAGCAGGTTAATCTACTTGGGAGCCTGTCACCTTGGGGTTAGGTCACTCTATCATGTGCAGGCTTTCCATGGATCAGAACAAAACAGCGACACTCCCCTTTCCATGGGAGGTGCCTTCTGCCTCACAGATTTGTTGAAAGTATTACGTATTAAGCCTTTCTTGGGGATGTGCCTCAGTGGTGGAGTGCTTAACTAGTATTTGTGAGGCCCTAGATTCTATTTCTAGTCTGACAAATAATAGATATAGATGATGATTGATGGGTAGATTAATAGATGGGTGATAGATAAATAGATAGATAGATAGATAGATAGATAGATAGATAGATAGATGATTGATAGATAGATAGATAGATAGATAGACAGACAGATAGATAAATAGAATAGATTATAGTCAGCTGGATGACTAGATGACTGGATGGATGGATGGATGGATGGATGGATGGATGGATGGATAGATATGTCTTCAATAGAGTGTCTTCTGACTTCCACAGGCTCACAGTGATGTGCATACTTGTGAGTTACACACACACACACACACACACACACACACACACACACAAACACACACACACAGATACACACAAGCATATACACAATAAGCGGATAAAATGTAAGGCACAATGACTATGAAACCATATCAAATTCCAACTCCTCGAATATTATCCAGGGTTGCTCACTTGTTTGGAGTCTAAAGGCAGGAACACTGCAACCGTTGCCTCTCTCCTCCCCCCACTTCCTCATGTAGCCATTCCCCACCAGTAGTCAATACAGCTAAGGCTAGAATTTACCATGGAAACTGTCACAGATGTGAGAAAACCGCTTTCTTTTGGAGATATGAATACTATTGCACAATTCTTCTCGTAGGCACTTACCTGCAGTGGTTGTGGAGCCGCCAGCCTGCATGCTCCCTAGGCTACCCTCTCCTTCCCTCTCTCCTCCCTCCCTCTCCCTTGCCCTTCTCTCCCTGTCTCTGTGTTCAGCATTTTACTCACGTCTCCTAATCTCTCACTAGGTTCATCTTTTCCTCCTGCGCCTTATAGATACAGATTCATGATTTAAGACTCTGGCCAGCCATCACTTTCCCAAGAGTGTTTTTTTCTTCACTACTCTAGGCTCACTCTGAGTTCACAGATTGGAGCCGTAGTTTCAGTGAGTCTTATCCTAAAATTCCTTTTTAAAATTGGACCTTCCACACCTCCTATTCTGCTTGCCCTCTGCAAGGTTTATGATTTGGTTTTTATCTTGCTATGGTTTATCACTCAGCACTTATCTTCTTGCTGTGTAAAATGTAACTCTTATATTTCATATTTATAAGTATGAAAACATGCCCATGAAATCCAAAGGGGGACATCATCAGACCCCTTAGTGCAGGAGATACAGGTGTGTATGTGAGCCACCAGGTGTTGGTGCTGTATCCAAATACAAATCTTCTGATAGAACAGTGGGCACTCTTAGCCCTAACCACTACTCTATCTCTCCAGCTCTTAAATTTTGATTTAAAAAAATTGTTTCTAAGTTCCTTGGGGGCCAAGAATCCTAATCCTGTTTTATTCTCTTATGCGGTTCTCCTGCCTAGGACGTATTAGGTATTCGGCAAAGAGTAAAATGAATAAATTACATTTGTAAGAGGCAGTGTAGGGCCAGGTTCCAAGGCATGACAAAGCTTCAAGCTCATGGCAGTTATGTAGTTTGCCTGGGCTTATTTCATAAGGTAGTTAAGACTCATAGAAATAACACATGGTACCTGTATAAGATGGTGAACAGACTGAGACTCGTATCTTGCACTAACATGGCTGTGCTTTTCTCCCACACCGGTGCAATTAAGACCCTTCAAAGACCCCGTAGGACTGGCTCCATGGCAGCCTGTTGGACAATCAGCAAGCTGCCTCTCCCTCTCTACCAGCCAGGGTCAGACCTGGCTCTGCAGGGAACCTTTGGGAAGAGCTGGACCTGGCTGCCCAGAACCACCTTTGAAGAGAATGTAGGTCTCGGCAGCCAACTGTGATGGGATCTGCTCCTGCCTCATATATCAAGGCTTTTCGCCTGCTGATGAGCCTTGAGACTTCACTCATGAACAAATAGATGAAGATGCTTCCAGATTTGGCTTTAGATTATTAAACATGAAACACCCCAACATCAACAACACATACTGAATTATTCAAATGTCACCCTGTGGGAGTCAATGCTTTGAGATCTTTTCTGGGCTACAACTGCAATAAGGCAAGATGCCTGATACAGGAGGTGCATGTCAGGGGAGGAACATGCTGGAAGCATCTAGGGGCAGCCTCCCAGGCTGCTTTGACAGCAGATAAATGAAGCAGGATTTTGCCAATGACTCGTTCCCACTTGTGGTGCCTCTACGGAGTTTTCCTCTTCTGCTCACATTCATTCAAGACAAAATTTAAATGCATGTTGTTAAGCCTTCTCCTACCTAATGATAACCATGGCATTGTGTTTGTTTAGTGACTATGACATTCTTCAAGCCCAGTGAGAATGATATTTCCTCATACAGGCACATCGGGAGACTTAATAATCCCCCTGCCTCTTCTCACAGAGTAGAAGGATTGTCAAGAGACAATGTTCTAGGATTTCGTGTGTACTTCTGCTTTCTTAGTCCTCATCTCATGAACAAGAATTTCTCTGCAGATACTAGGGGATTTGGCAAGCCCTGGGGATGATCTGTGGTGCACAGCTGAGTTAATGACTCAAAAAGGATGCATGTGATGCAGCTTCCATTGCATCCTAAGGCAACATGGAGTCATTACATGCCATCTCTCCTTCATTAGAGCAGTAGAAACCACTGGAGGTTGCGTTTGGACTTGTTTTCTTTTCCACAGTTCCCATGTGCAGCTAGAGCAGCTCCTAAGGCTGAGATCAAACCCAGCATCTGAGGTAGACGTCCAGAATGTTGGAGGAAGATGGCCAGTCATGAGCTTTATACACATAGTCAAGGAAGGAAAAAGTCACTGACATTTGTTGATGGGATCTCAGGTCACAAGTGTCTCAGTGCATTGTCAGCTGGTCTCTCTTGTTCCTGGGAGCACAGTCCTGGGGGAACATCACAGTCCTCAGTCTGCATCATCTGTCCCTGCTCTAGACACCAAATCAATTATTTCCCCCAATGATCCTGACTGCATTTATTGGAACTCAAGAGAAGTTTGGTAGCTGTGGCCATTTCTACCAAGTGGCCTAAGAAAACTATTTAATTATACACATGCTGGTAGACTGTAGCTTGCCATGGTAGTTTGAATAAAAATAGCCCTCGCCAGGCGATGGTGGCACACGCCTTTAATCCCAGCACTTGGGAGGCAGAGGTAGGTGGATCTCTGTGAGTTCAAGGTCAGCCTAGTCTACAGAGCGAGATCCAGGAAAGGCACAAAGCTACATAGAGAAACCCTGTCTGGAAAAAAACAAAAAACAAAACAAAACAAAACAAAAATAGTCCCCATAGGCTCACAGGGAGTGGCACTATCAGGAAGTGTGACCTTGTTGGAGTAGGTGTGGCATTGTTGGAGGAAGTATGTCACTAGGATTTGGATTTCAAATACTAAAGCCAGGCCCAGGTTCTCGGTCTCTCTCTCTCTCTCTCTCTCTCTCTCTCTCTCTCTCTCTCTCTTCCTGCTGCCCCAACTAAATGCTTTCCTTTATAAGAGTTGCTGTGGTCATGGTATCTCATCAAAGCAATGAAATGCTAAGACAATCACTATATAGATGACTAATAATATACAGTTGATAAGTGATGATAGGTAGATAGATACATGATAGATGATGTATAGATAGGTAGATCATAGATTGATTATAAATAGTCTATAGATAGTAGCTAATTAATGACTAATAGATAAATTAATGGTAATAGATTATTGATAGATGATAGATTATAGGATGGTAACAGGTCACTAATAGGTATGTAATTGATAATAGATATGTAGAGAACAGGTTACAACAAATAGTTACATAGTTGATAGTGGATGATAGATAAATAATATATTTTAGACACATATAAAAATAGTAGGCAATATATGACCAATAGAAATGTAATTGTGGTAGCAGAGAGAAGGCATAAATATTAATAGGAAGATAGACAGACAAACAGATGGTCATAAGTTAGTTCCTCCTGGCCTCTCCTCACTGCTGCTCTGATCCCCAAGTTCTCTGCTGTCCCCTTCACTAGGAGCTGCTCTCTGACACTGAGAGTCATCACTCATCATCCGACATTGGACCTGCCCACTTATTCCTTGTTACGAGAGACAAAGGTTCATAGTCACTGACCGATACTGTGAACAAATACTCACTAACTGGAATACAATATTTATATACTTTTTGTTTTTTACAATATCTAGTCAAAATACTTTTCCAAAATTACTCAGATTAGCTGTTTTCCTTACTGGTCTTTGCAGCATAATTAATTATATCATGCATCTCTAATAGAGTTTAAATTTAAATGTTATTGCTTACATGTGATGATGTGTCTCTACATTTTTTTTTGTCTTGGTTCCTGGGGCTGCTGTGACAAAGCATGGCAAACTGAGGGACTTTCTATGACAGTGAGGTCCCCTCATGGCCCCAGAGCTTCCAGGTTAAGGTCATGTCCAACAACTGCTTCAGAGGGTACAGAGGAGCACCTGTTCCAAGCAGTCCACCTTGGGGTTGGCTGTCATTCTTAGATGTACCCAGGCTTAGATGAAGCCTCACTGTGGTTCCTCTTTGACCTTCCCACAGTCTCCCTTTGTGTGTTGATGCCTCCAAAAGAAGGGCACACCCTAAGGCAGCATGAGATCTTCAGAACTAGTAATACACTTCCTAGGTGACATAAAGTCACATTCTGAAATGTGGGGTCAACACAAAAGACTTGGTTGGGACACGAGGCAGCATCTATATCAGCCCCTAATCTGTAAGAGTGATATGTAATTAGTGATGAATATAAACTAATATCCCAGTCATACATTCCAAAGGAGGTGAGTTAGTCAGTACCACATTACTGTAATGAAATCCCCAAGGCAAGCTACTCTTGATTAAAAGTGTTTGAATAGCTCACAGTTTGGGGAAGCCAAAAGCCCAAATTCAGTTGATCCCTTGACTTGTCTCTGGTAAGGACCTCATGATGGATGCAGGCACAGAGTGGCAGGGGGATTGTGGAGGCCAAAGAGACCATCTCTTGAGACAGAACTCCAGCTTGCTCTTCTCAAATATATAGCTTAAGAGATGCACAAAATCCCTTAACTCCTACTAGATGGAACACTGCCGATGATCTATGGCTTTCTACTGGGTCCTACATTTTAAAGCCTCCATCACAGGACCCTTTTGGTGTCAAGGAAAATAGAGTGGTCATAGTATAGTAAAAGATCACTGGTGCAGGAACTCTGGTTCATGGCTTCACTGTGTGATCTCAGTGTCTTGCCTCTGCCTCCTGTAAAAACTGAAGGATTTCAGAAAACAAAGCATGTAAAAACTTTGCCATGGAACCTGGCAAATAGCAAGTGTCCAGTGGATGCTGTGGGGTTTTATCAAAAGGTCTGCACATGGATCTTCCCTCTTTCTTAATTAATTATGCCATTCATCTCCCTGGTTACATTTTAGAGGGCCAGGCAGAAATTAAACATTTAGAAGTTACAGTTAGCTTATTAATTGGTTTTGTTTAGTTGACATTCTGTGGGAGTAAAATTACTTGCCTTGGAAATGTGGGTTATTTTAACCACCATGAAAGACAGGAAGTCACTGTTTTATATTAACTTTCACCAAGTACAGAAATTCCCAAATAATATTAATAAGAGTGTGAAAGGATTTTTTTTTTAATTTTTCTGGAAAAATAATCAGGTTTCCATGATAACCATTTATGAACTTTATTTAGGAATCGCATGCTTGAGAGTATCAATTAATTTCTTCCTGATGAACACTGAACTGGGTTTTGCATTTTATTCTATAGTAGGAAGCGGGTGCTTCCTCCCGTGAAGGGCCATGTGAGTCAGGGACCTTGGTTTTAGTGCATCATGCTTGCTTTCTCTGCCCAGGGTCATTAGTGAGGAAGGTATAAACACAAGTATGCTCATATGAGGGTCTGAACAGGTACTGCTTATCTTCTGGACCCCACTATCCCTGACTCCTCCATCTAAATAACTGTTCAAACTCACACACAGCATCTTTTAAAGATGATGTTGAGGTTTCCCTGAATGGGGAGTCATGTAGCTTCCATGCAAGGGAAACCCCTCTGTCTCATATCCCAAGTGCTCTGGGATCATCTGTGGATAGGATGCCATGCATTGGTCAGTGGCTCCTGTCCGCATCTCCAAATAAGCAACTGATAGCCTCCTCCCTGTGCACTGCTTCCCTAGAGCCTTGCCCATAGCTCTGAAAGCTGAGCAGAGCAGCAAGGGGGTAGGGAGGTTTGCGTTCACAGCTTCTATTTTCTCTCCACACTGTTCAATTCCTCAAACCACACTAATGGGCCCTGAGGTCATAACAGGCATTGAGGACAAGGGCTTGTAGATAGCTATTTCTTACCAGCTGAAGCATTCCTGACTGGAGCCACCGTTTGCTGATGCTAATGTCAGTGGTCACATAATTACTCAAACCTTCCTTTTCTTCTTCAAAGAAAGAAAATATGATTATTATGAAAGAAAACTATTGTTCTCAACTCTCTATCAGGTGTGCAGTACTGCCATGGAGACCTGACATTTAAAACGTCTTTTCCTGGCTTCCTCTCCCCAGAACCACTGCCCAAATCCTCTTCACTGCCATATAGTTCAGATCTCCACTACAAACTGGCTTAAACATCATGTGGATTCCTACTGTAACTCGCCATCTTCAAAAATGAAAATTGCCAATAGGTACTTCATAATTGCTGTTCTCCTGTGTGGGTCTATGAGTAGTCTCCTTCCCAGACAACAAGGATTAGAGAGTGAGTTTCTTCCACTTCCCCACACCAGTGAGCAGTAGATGGCCTGAGCCTCAGTACTGACACCAACCTCTTGACTGTCCTGTAGGGAATGATGGGAGGTCATGACCAATGCTATTAAAGGAGCTGGTAATATGCTGGTTTAATCTAGATTATATTCTTGAAATCATAATCCTCCTTGGGTCTCCAGAATGTCTGAATCATTCTGTGGAGTATTATCATGGACCAGCAAACAATTATTTCTTAGATTAAACCTACATGGACCTTGGACTTGCAATAACAGTCAGTGGGGATGTAGGCACATCCACCTCTGTTGTTCTGTTTTCTCCAGAGGGTCATAGGTTCTGCATTTCCCTAATTCATCAGTGACAGGAAGGCATTAACATTCCTTTATAAGGAAGAAGCCTTCAGTGTGAGCTACAAAAGCTGACTCCCAATTGCACGGCACTGACATTTCCCAAGTAGCACTTTGAAATACCCTGATGAGAAGAGCTTTGAATATTAGTGCTTAGAGATGACACACTCAGTATTACCTGGAGATATCGCCTCCATTTGTCCCTCACTTTTCACTCTCTTCAGCAATGAGAGTGCACATGTACATGCACATGCATACACATATGCACACACATAGATTATATGCACATGCATACCTAGACACACATATACACATGAATGTGCACACACAGATGTGCACACACTCATACACACATACACACATAAGCATGTATACATACCTATGCATGTACACACACACACACACACACACACACACACACACACACACACGCACTGCATGTACACCTATTAGCTTCTTTGAATGCTCTAGTATTGCCAACTACTGTTCAAATTAGCTGCCACATGTCTGGGATAAAATAACAACAGTGGGAACTCCCTTCCTTCAGCTTCCTCATCCTGGTTCTTGGTGCGTGTCTTAATTTACCTTCAGTCACTGGACCTATATACAGTTTAGAATCCCTCCTCCCCTTTTACCAGCAGCCCCCAGAGCATCAACACCATGAGGACATTAATGAACTCCATGAGCACGTCCTGATGGCTTTGACTCCCTTCCCTGGGAAGGAGGGCTCGGTGTGTGTGTGAGTCTATGTAAAGAGCGCCACTCCCTCTTGCCACCAAGTGTGTAGAGAAAGGAGCAGAAATGTTGGTGCAAGTGGGGAGTGCTCAGAGCCTCAGCGACCATTGTCAGGGCTTTGAACTTTATTCAATGGTTCATCTGTGGCTCCAGCCCTAAACTGACCATACAGTATTCAGGAACTCCCCCCCAAGGACATTGGGGTCACAATCTTAAGGAGCCACCAAGTCAACCACGATATGTTCAAGCACATCACTACCAAAGTCCACACAAAGCAATTATGTGGGGGGAAGGACTACACAGTCTTGAAGATGTCACAAAATGGGGTCTGAGCTGCTGACAGCATGGTAGGGTGTATGTACACTTGCCTCCCACCACCTACTCATGTCTCAATTCAATCTCCCTCTTCAGGCACTAGGAATCAAAATGCTTCTCTGAATTGACTCTCTGAATTGGCTGTTAGAGGTTTTATTGGCACAGTTACCATTGGAAAGATGGAATAAAATGGAAACCTGACTCAAATTTCATTTGCGGTTATAGTTTTACTAAGACAGTTAATGACTTAAGGTCAACTCCATACAACATTCCATCATTCCTAATAGCAGTAAAATTTCACACAAAGTGTATCAATTAAAGTATAAAAAAAAGATATTTTAATGATGTATAGAATATTAATTTGTGGCATGGTAGCCAGGAAAAAAATTAGTATTTATATAACAGTGGACCAGGCATAAACCCATTCTTAGTCCTGGGTGACTAACACTGGTTCTAATAGGAAACATGAAAATGTCTACAGAAAAATAATCTGAAGAGGTAAAGCCAAATATAAAGAGAAAATGTGTTCAGAAATAACCATCTCTAGGGGTAAAGAGACACACACTTGAGTTGTGTATGTTAAATCCTATGAAAATAAAGAATATAACTATAGATTTCTTTATGGGTAGGAGCCCGTTAATTCCCAAGCACTTCATGAGGCATATTTTAACAAAACGGATCATCATATGTCAAGTTTAGTATTGGTGACCTATCATGTTTGTTACTGAACCAAAAACACATAATTACATTTTCAGAATCTGTACTTATGTGTCATTGTGAGTGCACATGCAATATGTATGGATGGGTAGGGGACACAGAGACCTTGGAGTTGGTGTAGAGGTCAGAAGACAACCTGTAGGAATTGGTTCTACCATTCCACCTTTATGAGGCTCCTGTAGATCAAATTCAATCACCAGGCTTCTATGGCAAGCATCTTTACCTACAGATCCATCTTGCTGGCCACATTACAGTCATATAAACAAAGCTTATTCATGGTAGGAATGTGGATTAATACCACATATCCTTTTTTTCACTATAATGGATTTCTATTTTTTCTGAACTAAGTCATCTTGCATCCAGTGTGGAGAAAATCCACACTAATTACCCTCATGTAGAGCAGTACCCATGCTTGCTTATGAGTGTCTTCCAGGATGCTTCCTAGGGCCATTTGTGTCCATCAAAAATCCCTACAAGGAAACAGAGTTACTTCACTAAGCACTAAGTACTTAGGTTGGCCTCCTACCATTGATGTGTGCTAATGGATGCAAAGGTCACAGTGATTTAGAGTTCAGTGTTTTGGACATCCTGAGTACCTGGCCAGTCTGTCTCTGAGTTACCAGTACCATCAATGGCAGAACCAATGGCACTGTGGCATGAAGTACATCCCACTTACACCCAGCTTATGACAGATTATAAGTCTGTGCACATTCAAGGGTGTAATTAACTTAAGATGCATACACCTAATCCAAGTGATATAGAAGATGCTTGTAAAGGTTACAGCTTAGAAATAGATGTGAGATACAGGAAACCTGTCTTAGAATAAGCTTAAATGATCATGTATTTAGTATCCCAAAGTGATCCATTGCATGAACCTGTTCAGTGCAGCTCTATTCCCAACATTCAGGACATGGAAAGTGTATGCATTGATGGAGCCCATTGGTGGATGAATGGAAGGCAATTGATGTGCATATACCAATGTATTATCATGTTATTCAGCACAAAGAAGAATGAAATCCTCTCATCAGCAAATAGTGAGAAGTGGAAGACATTGGGTTAAGTGAAATAAGCCAGGCACAGGAAGACAAGGACTACACATCCTGACCTGTGTGTGAAAATTTAGCAAGCTCTGAGAGGGCAGAGGTCATGACTGGAGGTAAGAAGGGACAGGAATGGGGAGGTGGGATGAAGGGATGTTGGAACGGATTGGTGTGTGCTGTATGAAAGTGTTGAAACATCAGGCTGAGCCCCATGGAGGATTACAACTAATGCATGTTCATCAAAAACTAAAACAGAAGAACATGTAACTTTATTAGTTATAAAAAAAGAGTAGTCAGAATAAATCATAGAAAAAAATTGTTAGCTTTCCTTACATCAATAAACAGAAATGGATGACTGGACAGAAGCCATTTATGAGTAAAGTGTGGTTTAAAGTCTATTTAGCAAGCACATTTTGATTTCTGAGAGGACATCCATACACTTTTCATAAAATCTGAACATGACTCACAAATGTTCTGGTATATATGCTAAAACATATCTCTAGTTGTTCTTTGGCTCTTCCACAACATGGGAATGTGAGCATGTACAAGCACACACATACACACACACACACACACACACACACACACACACACACACACACACCTTCATAAACTCATGTACATAAATATGTATAGGTATAGATAGCCACCACCTTGACTACAATATGAAACTTCTCTGTACACCAGCAAAGACACTCCTTCTCAGTCCAACTTGCATGGAACTGCTTACTACCCTTGGAGTCTTTCCCTTTCTGGAATGTCACACTATGAACCTGTGTCATGTGTAGACTTCACTGTCTCTGGCTTGGTTTGGCTTAGTGTACTTGAGGTTCTTTCATGAATGTGAATGAGTGAGTGTATGGGGGGTGTATGCATGTGTGTGCACCTGTATATGTGTGTGTCATTTGTTTCCTTTTTGTAAAAGGTTCACGTGTGTGGGCACACCCCAGTTTATTGCTCTACTTACCACATGGTGGACATTTGAATTGTATTATTTATTTTCTATAAATGAAGCTTTAAATATCAGGTATGCCTATCTGTATCCCCAGATAATTTCAGTTTTTAGAGGTAAATATTCAAGGCTAGCATTATTGAATTAAAAGTGGGTTTTGGCTTCATAAAATCCTTCTTAAAGGATTCTACGAAATTTTCATTCCCACCAACTATGGAATGCCCAGCCTCTTCACAAAGTACCCCTGTCTTCCTGTCCAACAGGCAGCAGTTTGTAGAGGTTGCAAGATGCTGGAAGTTTATCTTTCTCTAATCACTAGCAATGGCCAACACATTGTAACTCTCTAGTCACTAGCAATGGCTAACTCAATGCAGTTCTCTAGTCACTAGCAACGAACAACCCAATGTAATTCTATAGTCACTAGTAATGACTAACACATTGTAACTCTCTAGTCACTAGCAGTGATGACTCTATTGTAACCTGTTCTCTTTTGTACCATTCCTCCATCTTTGAAAACTGTCTGTTTGCCTGCCCTATAATTAGATTGTCTTATTAAATTATGAATGTTTGATGAGCTACCATGAATACGCTGGGTACATAATATACATCATAGCTAATTCAAAGCTTCACTCTGGTAAGAACTTACTTCCAGTATGTGGCTTTTGCTTTATTTATTTCAATAAATACTGATGTATTTAGGACACACAGATCATATATATCCTGTTCGGTTTCCTTGGGAGTACTTCATAATCTTCATGTGTCTGGTGACACTTTTGTTGTTTGTCTCCCAATAACACCAAATAAAAGCGGCATGGGCGATGTGATTATTGATCTTTTATGTCATCTTGCATGGATTTAAAATACTTAGGAGATAAACAAAGTCCACATCTGAATCATGCCTCTGTAGATGTTTCCAGAAAGGATTGACTTGTGAGGAAAGCCTCCAGGCCCACCATTCAATGGGCTGTGGCATTGCTGGGATAAGGGAAGGAAAGGAGAAAACAGTGAGCTTAGCTCTCGGCTTCCTGGACACTGAGTGATCTCTGCTCTGCTCCACTAACCCTTTCTACCATGACGGACAGAAACATTGAAAGTGTAAACAAAATAAATCCCTCCTATAAGTATCTCTGAATTGTGTCACTGTGAGGAAGAGTAGAGAAGTCAACACAGTAGATAAAGCCCCGTCTCTCCTGCTTCCTTCTTTCTTGGTACTGAGAGCAAAAACTGCATCTAACTTTACATGTTTATTTCAAAGTTTTGTGTGTACTCTGTTAATAACATCTGCCTGTGTGCCATCTGGACCTGGGTGCACATCCTCCATGCCTGACCCAGGTATATGGTCTTGGCTAGAGCTGGCTAGAATTCACTTTCATGTATCTCTTTGCCTTCATTAGTTATATTATCTTAAGTTTTCCTTCAAATTCATTTCTGCTTTCACCTCCACCATCCCTTCTTTTGATGACACCTTTTACTTTAGATAGTTTTTGTGTGTGTGTGTCATTATCCTTAACATGGAAGAAACTCTTATTTCTCTTTGCTTTTTAATCCAATTTGATAACTCAGCTTTTAATTTCATCAGTCCAGATATTAATATTTCATGCAATTACTAATGTAGTTTAATTTGAACCTTAAATCCAGCTAGAATCTTCTATTTTCCTGTCTATTCCTTTGTGTTTTCTCTATTTCCTTAATTTAAAGTATATCTGTGGGATGACTCATCCCTAACAGGCCTGAAGGCCAGCCAGCCCAAATCAGTAATAAGATACTTTCTGAGAGCAAACATGGGTCTGCCTAAGGGCCTTAGCAATGGCAGCTGAGACATGACTGGAGATGACCTGGACCAATGAGAGGCAGCCATGTCACACCACCAGATGCATATTCATCAGACCTTCCCCCAGGGTAGGGTGGAGGGTATATAAGGCTTGCCTCTTCCTGAATAAACTGAGCTTGTTGTTTCAACATCCTCCCAGAGTCTGAGTCATTGACTCTATGCCTACTTGCCCCCTCCCCAAAAGGGAACAACACAGGACCCTGCTACATCTCTTTTTTTTTTCATTAAAACCTTCACTTTGGACTAATTAGCCTGAATTTTTAATTGTTTACTTCACTGGTTTTTCTGGAGTTTATGGTATTCCCTTTGATCTTACCACAACTTATCTTCAATTGCTATCACAACATAACACAAATAATACAAATGCATTTAATGCATGTGATATGCAGTCTTCCCTGATGATTTATACACTGTACCATTACTGTGTGTTTAATGTTTGCATATGCCATCCAATCCACAGCCCTGTCTTATTATTTCACTTGAAACATGAAGTACTGAATAGTGATAAAGTGGGGAACAGGTTCTGGTGGACACCAAATTGATGTTGTATTTCCTGTGCCTGACTTTTCTTCCTCAGTGCATATTCTGCATGTTTGTCTGAAAAAGGCTTTATTGACACATTCACTGTCAGAAGACATGTATAACAGATGTATAAGTGGGTTCTTGGGGTAGCAGCACGCATATTTGTACTAGAAAGCTACTTCTATGCCTGTCTCTTGCTCTGCCAGCCCTGGCCGCAGTGGGTCAATACGTGCCTATATTCTGTGACTCTGGAACTGACACTGGGTCCAGGCTCTATAAGACCTAACAATATAAAGCTGCTTACAGAAGAAAGTTTATTCTAGCTTACAGTTCCAAAGGGATAAGACTCCATCATGGTGGCAGGGAGGCATGGGTGATGGCAGGAGCAGGTAGCTGAGCTTCACTTCTTCAAATATGAGCAGGAAGCAGAGTGGGTGGAGACTGGCAGTAGTGGGAAGATTAAAACCCTCAAGCTCCACCTGCAGTGACATATTCCTCCAGCAATGACATACCTTCTACACCTCCTTGAACAGTGACATCAACTGGGGACTGAGCATTCAGACGTTAGAGCCTATAGAGGATGCTTTCATTTCATTTTACCACCACAGGTGCACTCCGTGACTCCTGTAGCCCAGCACTGAGTAGTGCCCACCCAGGGCATGGAGTTAGAGTGGCATATACTAGAGGAGGGCCCTCAGCACTCCTGCTCTATCCAAGGACGGCAGCCTCTGCATCAGCTCCTGTGAAATGTTAAACTTCACAGGGAAATGGAGAAGTATTCAAGCTACAGTGTCAGGACTCCCCACATGGCTAGGGGGTGGGTGGAAGGGTGCTGCTGTAATTCCTTCTCTTCCAATCTTTCTTTGTCATGATGTCTCAATATTATTTATAACATTGTGAAAATACTATTATGAGATCATTCAGTGAGAAGACTTTAAGTCTGAAAAAAAATGTTAGTCCTGGCTTCCTTGATTTACAATAAGCAATTAGTACTTTTAATTTTGCTAGGGTATCTACAATGTAGAGTGGGCTGAGATCATTTTTTTTAAATAACATTTTATTTGTATGCGAACCAAGTGTTGAATTTTCACACAGCACATATTGTGACCTTTTAGAAGACTTCATTTTCTTCTGTGCCCTTTATTTTGAACAGAGAGAATTCGCTTCACACTGCATTCTAGACTGATCCCAGTTCAGAGGCATTTTGTCATTAACACCAATGTGCTGGTGTCGATATTCTATCAACATATTGTCTGCTTGATTTCACCCAAATGAGAGTGAGCATTAAGTTGTCAGAGGAAGGCTGAAGTCCAGTGGAAAATTATATTAGTGTTTCAGAAAATGATTGCTGTTTTCTGTCATCTTTGGAATCTCTACTGTACCTTCTGATAAATCACAGATTTCGAAGCTGTCCCATGAGTCAGCTCCCTCAGCTTGTCCTTGATATTTATGGTGACTAGAAAGTTAGGATTTATATTACCATCCTCAATATTCAAAGAACACACAAGACTGTCTAGATGGTCAAAGATTTCCACAGCTTTTGTATAAATGTCTGCTTTTAGGAAGTGGGGAGCAAGAAGAAATGGAGCCATATATGTCTGCAGTTTCATCCACCCAAGGCAGAGTAAACACTTTCTTGCATGACAATGTTTGAAAAAAATCTGCCAAGAAACAACCCAAAAAGTAAATAATAATTATGAATTTTTCTCTAGCATATTTAGGTACAACAAAAATATGACACTCGTTTTCAATTTTGAAGGGTTTTTAAAATTACTTATATCATTTTATGTATGTTTTGCCTGCATGTATGTATGTGTACCACATGTGTGCCTGGTGCCTGCAGAGAACAGAAGAAGGTTCAGATCCCTTGAAATTGGAATTGCAGAAATTGGAATGGCTGTGAGCTGACATATGGGTGCTGGGAACTGAATCTAGGTCCTCTGCAAGAGGAGCCACTGCTCTTCACCACTGAGTCATCTCTCCAACCCCCACAAATTTACTTTTTAAGGAAAACATTAAATACCATGATAGGAAAATATTCCCCAGGGGGTTAGGAGGTCTGGCCCTCACTGGTACTGAGAAGCCTCCTTCTCAACTAAGCTATGGTCCTGCTGTTAGCTAAGACCTGCAGCCTGATCTCTTACCTAGCAGAGGGGTCTCCACACTTCACATACTAGATGGCTTCCTTCAAGCTACCTACTGTATCTACAGTAAGATGTAAACTCATCTCCTGCGTGTGTGTGTGTGTGTGTGTGTGTGTGTGTGTGTGTGTGTGTAAAACAGTGATTTGCATTCATTGGTTCTTATCACAGCCTTTAATAGATTCCTAAAATCTTTTAATGTCCTGATGCCTGACTCCTCTGTCCACACCCCGCCTTTGATGTTCCCCTTACCATTGTGCTCATAGACAACTCCATGTTTTCTTCTGCAGTGTGAGCTGTATACTGCCCACAGCCCTTCATGTGGACTTTATATGTGTCTATTAATATGACCCTCCAGATACCCACATGGGGGCGACACTGCTTCTTCCTAGTTAGTTCTCCGGAGTTCAGTGATTTGGTCCAACTCACATACTCATTAAGAGACAACTTTGGATCTGGGTTCTCACAGGCTCAAACACTACTGTACATTCTCGTGGTTATAGTACACCAGCACTCTAAACCTCTCAAATCTAAGCTTTCCCAATAAGTAAAGGAACTTCTGATCAACACTGGTGATTGAATGTGCCATTATCACTTAGGAAAAAAAGCAGTCAATATTCCTACCCAACTAAGAGACCTGTGAGCCCAACAATGACCGGCATGACAAGATGTCCCCAGAGGGGACTTTTATCTTGAGGATAACAGCATGCTTTCTAATTAGACTTAGGCCCATCCAATAAGAGGTAATTTATTCCTAGTACTGTAAACCTAGCCAAATATCTATGATTAGCAACATCCAAGACCTTAGAGACTTAACTTGCCATTTTCCTAAGCAAGAATAATTTCTAACTGCAGTCTAAATACTTGACCCCATACTCACATTCCAATGTAGTTCTCATGCTTTATCAAAGAAGTGTCTTTTTGCAACAGATGGAGACCATTACAGAAATCCACAACTTGTCGAAATACAGAGAATAAATGACTGTGTGGTACCCACCTCTAATTCATATATCCAAATTCATATACCTAAAATCATATATCCACACCTAAGTCTCAGAGAAAGTAAACCCTGGAACAGGAAGCTGAAATACTGTAAGAGCCAGAGGACCAGGATGGTCACTGAGAGATGCTGTCTTCTATATAGGACAGAGAAGCTCCCCCTTGAAATCTCAATAATATGAAAGAAGACCTGTATAATGTACCAGTTGACATGCCAACATGAATTGGAGAAATGTCACTATGCCTCTCCTCTAGATGAAGAGATATAGGCAATCAATGCCTACAGAGAGAGGGAGAAGCAGTCATCCAATCCCAAGTGGTCAGCCCTAAACACGTATACATATGAGCAACACTGAATGGGCTCAGCAAGTTGTATTTGTGTATGTGTGTGTGTGTGTGTGTGTGTGTGTGTGTGTGTGTGTGTACAATACTAATTAAAGAAAATGAGGTCATGACTTTGGGGGGATTCTGGGGGCATTACAGGAGGAGTTGGAAGGGGAGAGGAAGGTTAGGAATGATACAGTACTCATGAATATAATTCTCAAAAACAAATTCAAAAATAAATATATGCAAACAAAGAAATCTTTAAAAATTTGAGCAAGGAAAATTAATAAAGCAAAAACCAGTATTTTTCAAATGTCCACCTATCCCCTGCTCTTTCAGAGAGTGCATTCTTCCTAGTTCCATGAAGGCAATGATGCCATAGACAGGGAGGCAGACGTAGTTGGTCCATGAACAGCCTTTCTTGCACCTCTCCTTAGATGTTTATGACTGGAAAACATGAACCTCTCACCTCCTCTGCAGGGAACCCTCTACCCTCAGCTCCATTCCCCACTACACTTCAATTACTGTTTACATTATTTATTGATTCCAGAAATGGTTAGCTTTAACTTGGAAAAATCAAGTCTATTCCTAAACGGATTCAGGTATCGTATAGAGTTTCCTCACATCTGCCAGGTCCATCAGCACCACACACTAAACATCATGGGCAGAATGGAGAAATGTAGCAGGATACGCATAGAAAAAAATAAAATAAGATCTTTCACTGGAGGGAAAGGTAAGAAAATTTAGTTAGAACCTGCTGTCTACCATGTCATTGATACAAGACAACACCATGAACAAAGTCACACTTTGAATCATAACTGCTCAAAGTTTACTCTTGCTTGAGGAAAATTCTAAGATTTAATGCTCTGAGTCCATAACTGGAATAGAGGGACTCACTCCTGCCTGTCTCTTACAGATGTCAAGGACACAGAGAGAAACAGACTCTCAAAAGTTGCTTTTCACTAGGGCTGGATGAGGGCTGAGGATGAAACACTCACCGTGGAAGCGTGATGACCAAAGTTCAGACCCCAGAATCCACACAAAAGCTGAGTGAGCACAGCACCTCTCCTGTCATCCTAGCACTTGGGAGGCAGAGACAAAGGACCTCTGGACACACTGACTAGTCAGGTTATTGATTGAAATCATGGCATTCTGGTTTTAGTGAGAGATTCTGAGATTCTGCCTCAGTAAATACAACCTCTGGCCTCCACACTCATGCACACTCATGCACACACACACACACACACACACACACACACACACACACACACACAAAGATAAAACAAAAACCACCCTGTGATTTGATTTGTTCAGCTGGACAGTGACCTGAGAAGATGGTGAATTGACATCTTAAAAGCCGATCTTCCATCTCCTCCCCCATGAGCAGATCATATAGAAGAACAATGGGAACAAAGGTTATCAATCATCTCACAGCTTGGGTGTGTCCTTCTGGTCAGGTGGTTAGCTTGGTTTTGAGACTTAATATGTCTGTGCCTTTCTTGTCCCTTGCACTCTGCCCTCATTCTGTGGGTATCTGGGTGTAGGCACTTCTTTTTCTTTTTTTTTTTTTTTT
>CABHPP010149343.1:0-39979 GCA_902168425.1 Peromyscus attwateri
GCCTTATCATATTATATTCTTATATTGTATTAATCATCCCTTAGAAGTCTCTTTTGTTTTCTAATGAGAGACAGAAATAGGGTGGATCCAGATGGGCAGGGAGGTGGGGAGAAACAGGGAGGAGTCGAGGGAGGGGAAATTGTAATCAGAATACATTATGTGAAGGAAAAAAATCCATTTTCAATAAAAGGAAAAAAATTAAGGGACCTATGTGGACAGTGTGTGATTAGGACATTAAGTTCCGAAAATAAAGACTCCATTGGCAAAGAAAGGAGATGCCTGGTTGCAAACAGGGTGGAGTCAGCGGGGGCACTGCAGGCCCGAGGGCACCATGGGTGACAGAACTCTCTAGGGAACCCAGGACAGTGAATACCTGCCGGAGGTGTGAGCATGTGTTTAGGAAAAGCCAACTTGCAAGTGGGCTCCTGAGACAGACCAGAAGTGATTACACATACACAGCGTGGATGTTAACTCCAGGGAGAAAGGTTATTCTGAGGAAAACGCAGTCATGCCTTGTTTCCAAGACCATCTGTGTGTAATATTTACAGTACGTAGTTGCAGGTGGGTAAATACATCATGTCTAAACAGAATTAAGCTAGATCAGTATTGAGAATTTGGGAAATGGAGAGTGTGTTTATAGGAAATGAAATCGATTTTAAAGGAGTAAGTGATATTTCCAACTTAATAAAAGCCTACACATAGTAGCTGGCATTATTGTTTAGATTTCAAGAGAAATATTAAAACTAACCAGTTAAAGATTCAGAGTTCGTACTCTGAGCCAATAATAGATAAACTACAGCTTAGAGGGTATATGCCATTCATTTTTTTCATATCATATAGATTTATTTTAAATTAAATGCAGGGTTAACATTAGTGAAAGTAATAAATGAAGAAGCTATTCTGTCAATAAGACATGCAAAGGCTGAGATGAAATGATGCAAACACATCCAAGAAGAGACCGCAGAAAATGAAGTCTTTTTCACGCACACAATTCATCAAAACATTAAAAGAAGTTAGGTGCATTCTGAAACTGGCTTTATGAAGAAAGTGTGTTTTCCCCCATGTCACAGGTTCAGAGTGGGAGAGCGGCAATTTAGATAACGATCATTTTTATCAATCCAAAACACAGCAGTGCAATTACAAATTATCCTGGGGAGATGGGGATGAAAAATTATATCGGAGAAAGTAGACACACCAGAAAAGTGTGCCCCAAATGCAAATTTCACAGGTGGTAATGTGTTTGGAATATAAGCAATGAGAGCAAATTTGTGCAGAATATAAAGATTCTAGTGTTTATCTATGTGTGGTTTCTCGGGCTTTATTATAGTTTGTGATACTATCAATTTTCCATGATGTCTACTTTATTTTTCCCTAACAAGTGATTTTTGTCTTCTGAATGGGATGCTTTGCCTCAGCCAAGCCCAGCCTTCCCCTCTGTGTGTCTTTGAGCATCAGGCTAAAAGCAAGCAAGCTTCGCCAGTTCCTTTTGTAAGTCTATAGGGTTTGTTAAGTGTAGTTGTCAATGTCTGATTTTGCCTTCTTTCAAGTCTGACTAAATATCAACCATAAATGTGTGCTATGAAAAAATGTGATGAAAAAATAATCCATACCCTCAATGATTTAACCCTTATGTTTCAGATTCTTTTTGTTTACTGTGTATTATGGGGACATTTTAGGACCTGATATGTATGATTAGGAAATACAAAAAGCAGACCATCTTGTCAAATTGACCCTGAGTATTTACTCCCTCTCTTCTTACTCCTTTCTCCCTCTTTCTCCCTCTTTCTCCCTCTCCCTCCCTCCCTCCCTCCCCCCCTCTCCATTCCTCCCACCCTCCCTCATTCCCTCCCTCTCTCCCTCTCCTTCTTCTAAAGTAAATGTTAAGAGGCCATGCCTATGTTTTGCATGGTTTGGATCTTCTTTTCATTATTTTATATAATTTCCCAATTTGTCATCCATCTGTGTTGTTATCTGTGCACATGGATGCATAATTTACAAGTTTATGAAGAAATACAAAACTTTCACACCTGATTTGAAACCTTTTTTCTGCATTATAATTATAGTTCGTCAAAGGTTCATGTCCTCTCATCTAGATTTTGGGTCAAAATGCTGAATGAGTATGTGTCTTTTGCCCCTTACCATCCACGTACATCCCCCTGTATGCAGCAAGTGAACTTGAGACTTCTATTTTCTGCAGCAACTGATTTGGCATCAGTTTAAAATGGCTTTTCTTTTTCTAAGTGTCTCCAGCACCAATGGTGGTTTTTCTGCTTCTGCTCTGAGACCCACATCTTGATGGTCCGTGACATCTCTACTAGGCCCTACTGTGAATGAGCCAGGCTTGTGAACAGAAGTGATATGTGCATAGAAATAAGTGGGGTGTGAGATGTGTTGTCTTAGTCCCTAGCTTTCTGGCCCCACTGTAAAGGAGAAGCAGGTGTTAGATTCAATGTGGCTCCCATGCTGCTACAAGTCTGTAGGGATAGCCTTGTATCTGGAAAACAGCAGCCAGGTTAACTAAGCAACAAGCATCAGTGTGTCTAGGGCATCTGTTCTTCCCTGTCTCTGGTCTTCCCAGGATGTTCGGGGTCCTGTGCTGCTGGCGATATTATCAAGGACACACTACAGCAGACAGGAAAACAGTGGTCCTCCAATAGATGCTTTGCCCTAGTCCCTGGGACCTGAAATGTGACAGCATATGGGACCCCATTAAGAAGCTTGAGATGGAAGGGGCATCCTGGAGTACCTCTGTGGCCCCTGAGTACAGCTCAGTAGTATTTCTGAAAGCTCTGTAGGGGTGAATTACACAAAAAAAAAAACAAGAAAGGGGGGGGGGGGGGGTATGCACAGGGACATGAAAATGCCTTGCATGAAGATTGGAATGATAGGTCCACAGTATGAGTATGGCGGCAGCTAGAGCCTAAAGGGACAAGAAAGAGTTATTGTCTCAAGCAACCTGAAGGAGGACATCTCTTCCAGCCTCTTGAGTTTGCCCCTGTAATACTGATTTCTGACTTCTCCTCCCCAGAACTTCAAGAGAATATAATTACTTTCACTTACACTGCCATGATTATGGTAATTTATCACAGAAGCCACTGTCAACTCATATACATGTTTTTCAGTTGGACAAGTCAGTGAAAAAAAAATTACACAGATTTTCTTGGTCTGGAGGTACTGTAAATGATGCAAAATTACCCAATCAGTTCTTGTTAATGACACTGCAATGTGCCCTTCAGAACCTGGATTGCTCTTTGTTTTGCAGACCTACGCTGGAAAGATGGCACCAGCTGTAGATATCTTGCAACCTTCTTGTCACTATGAGGAGTCTGTTCTAGAATCAGAATCAACAGAGGTCATTGTTTCTAGGAATTGGCTGCCAAGAATCAGTGAAGGATACTTTGAACTACATGGGTTTGTCTGGACTGGAATCTTGTTTTCACAAGTTCTGCTTTTCAGTTACATAATATTATTATTATTATTATTATTATTATTATTATCATCATCATTATTATTATATTGGATCATGCTATTCCCAATTGAAATTTTTAACACCTGCCAGAAGGGATATTTGAGGGCTTGGATAATTTTTTTTAGTCTGAAGAACACTCACATTAAAACTTTCTAAGGTGGTTTTTCTGGCACTGTTGGCACTGTTCACATAACTTAGAGATGTAAGTTTGCTCCCTGTAATCTGTCAACTCTTTGAAATCAGACTCTGTCTTCAGTGCTATGCATCATGTGTGAATTTCTTTTGCTGGAATTTACCGTTGGTTGTGGGAGTCATTTAGCTCATCAGCAACACACTTAACTTATAAATATAATTTATTTGGAAATCATATTCAAACTAGTTTTGATCTTAAGAAAGAATATAAACTAAATCTGAATACAATGTCCATTATGGAATAATGTTTTCCTAAGATTGCCATAACAAAGTATCACAAAGTCTGTGGCTAACAACTACACAGACCCATTCTCTCACAATTCTAGACACCAGAAGTCTGAAATCGGGATGGAGGTCATCGTTGACTTGTTCAGCCGCTCTGGCTCTAGATGTTCCTTGGCCTGTTGTTTCACTCATTATACCAGCTCTCCCACCATCTCCACAGGAACTTCTCTGTGTGTCTGGGTATCGCAAGTCTCCATCTCCTTTTAGGACACCAGTCACTGGAGATAGAACTACCACATTAAGTCACAATGATCTTACTGTGGGGCCCTTTATATAACTACCATGCAATGACTCTTCCTCCAAATAGGCTCACATCGACAGATTCCAAAGGAGTGCGTCTTTGGGAGGTGTTCTCCACACTAGTACAGACAATGTAGAGGACAATCCTTAGGAAACCTCTCTTGGCTCTATGCTTAGTTGTTTAAAAGAGATCCTAGCAACTTCTGGTGACATGAGGCATCTCTTTGGGACAGGCTTAGAAGAATATACAAAAAGGTTTTTCCTCTTTGAATGTCTGTCTCCTTACCAACATGGACATCCATGACAACTCTCTATGTTCCCAGGGACTCTTTTGTGCACTGTCAGATATAAGGTAGAGGAGGCGACATCCCTGATGCCACTGTTACATAAAAAAAATCTTTCCAGATATAGCCAATGTCTCTTCAGAGAAACATCTGGATGTGAAGTGTGGGCCTTCCATAACTGAGGCAATAAATGCTTGCTGGGAGAAAGTCAGACAAGAGAAGCAGGCTGTTGGTAGAAGTTTCCTGTCCTGACTGCCTGCTCCCAAGTAACTGAATCAGAGACTTAATATAAATTATAAATGCTTAGCCAATAGCTCAGGCTTGTTACTAGCTACCTCTTACTTTTTAAATTAACCCATTTCTATTAATCTATGTGCTGCCATGTGGCTCATAGATTTTTAACTCATTTTCTACATGTTCTGCTTCCTTTGCATCTGGCTGGTGACTCTCCATCATTCTGTCTGTCTTGGGCTGTCTCGCGCAATCTCTTCCTGCCCAGCTATTGACCAATCAGCTTTTTATTAACAATGAGAGAAGTACATATCTACAGGGTACAAAAGGATTTTTCCACAGCATCAGGGAATTGGAGGGCACAGGAATCTATATGGAATCTGCCTTCTTCAGACTTGAAGTGGGAGGAATGAAGTCTCTGGATAAACCAGAGTGCTGTGGAATGTGAATGTATCTGCAGCCCACCAAGGACCTTTCTTTGGATGCATTCCATGACTAATGTTGCCTGAGAGCCTATTTGACTCAGATGCTCTGGAACCTGATTCTGAAGGACCTCACAATGGAGGCAAGGTTGGGCTCACCCTTCCACCCAGAGCAAACTGCAGGATTTCCAAATCTCTGAGATAGGTGTGGGGCAGTTTCAGTGCCAAGTTCCCTTTTCTCTCTGAATGTTGCTTCCATCTGTGGCAGTGTTGGGAACCTCAGGTTGTCACCCAAACTGGGCCTTTGATAGGTCTCGAGAACTCTCTAGTGACAGTTCACCTGCCCTTGTGCAACTGTAGCTAAGTTTCATAAGGGTAGAAGTGGGCATTCAGTGCCCCTGTCTGCAACCTTCACAGTGAACAGCCACGGCTTCCTTGTGAATCAGCTCTGACTTGTTATGTTTTCAAGAGAGGTCAGAGAGAGGTGTCACACAGCAATGCCTTCCCTCCTGAAATCTGTTCCAGTGACAAGTGTTTGCAAATGACAAAATTTGTCCAGAGTCTATACATAAAGGGATGCCCATTGTGGACCCTGGAGCCTGGCTCCTGCCAAGACTGACTTGGAACACTGGTGGGGCTCTCCTGCCAACTCCTCCTGCAGAGACCCTCCCTGCTTCCTGCTCAGAATCCACAGTGGACTGGGAGCTGCTAAGAAGAGTGGTCTGCTGTGGGATGTTCTGTATGTTAAAAGTGTTGCTCTGATTGGTTAATAAATAAAACACTGATTGGCTTGTAGCCAGGCAGGAAATATAGGCAGGACAAGGAGAGAGGAGAATTCTGGGAAGTGGAAGGCTGAGTCAGAGAGACACTGCCAGCCACTGCCACCATGAGAAGATGTTAAGATACCGGTAAGCCACGAGCCATGTGGCAACTTATAGATTAATAGATATGGGTTAATTTAAGATATAAGAACAGATAGCAAAAAGCCTGCCATGGCCAACCAGTTTGTAAGCAATATAAGTCTCTGTGTGTTTGCTTGGTTGGGTCTGAGCAGCTGTGGGACTGGCAGGTGAGAGAGATTTGTCTTGACTGTGGGCCAGGCAGGAAAACTCTAGCTACAGTGATCATCTCTGACAGAATACCTGGAAGCAAGGTTGCTGTATCAGTTATTTTGTTGCTGTGACAAACTACCTTGGGGACAAGTAACTTAAGGAGGAAAGGGTTTATTTTAACTTATGGTTCCAGGAGGGTAGAGAGTTCAGAGTGGCAGGGAGGGCCTGTCATGGTATCCGGTGCTGGAAACTGGCTGATCATATTTCTGTCCTTGCACAGGAGGCAGAGACAGCAAGTTGTGGAATAAAGTTTAAACCTTTAAACTCCACCCCCTAGTGATGCCCTTCTTTCAGCAAGGATCCACCTCCTAAAGGTTCATAACCTCCTCTAAGCAGTGCCACCCACAGGGGACCAAGCACTCAAATTCACAAGCCTATGGGGAACAGTTGTCATTGAAGACTGCTGAGTTTTTCACTCCCAACTTGCCTCTGACCTGGATTCTTCCTGATCTCTTCCAGCTGCACTCAGGCTTCCTAGTTGTGTCTCCTTGGCCTTTCTTCAGTTCAGAATCCATTGACTTCAGTCTGCTGATAACTTTGCCATGCATTGTCTTAATTAACCCCTTTAATGCCAGACTGGTTCATCAATCAGTTTTCCTGCTCTAATCAGTTTTTCTGTACCATAAAAGGGCAAACTGCAATTGCCAGGTGAACTCCAAGGGACAATGTAGTTCTAAAAATGTTGAGACATGAGTGTCCAGCTGCTATCAATGTGTGCCCCACTGTGGGAGCCTGTTTTCAGGTTCCTCGTGGCTTTACCCAGCAGGTCCGCATAGAGGATGATTAGGACCTCGGGCATGAGCACAGGTGTCTGAGATGGTCTGCACTTGGCTGTGCTGGGGGGAGGTCTTTTGCTCCACCCCTTGGCGTCTTTATAAATACCCTGAGGCAGAGACAGTCAGGGCCCATTGGAATAGGTTCCAGGCCTTCTTGAGGCTATCCTTTATTTTCTATCTGTTTATCTCCACAATCTAAATCCTTCTATCTAATATTTTCTGCTGCTCACACTCAAGAAAACTCTGGGGAGCTGTGGGGTTGGTGGGTAAATGCCCTGCACCCCACTCCCTCTGAGTCTTTACCAGTCAATGTCACCATCAGTGATTAATTGATATTGAAGTTATAAAAATTCTAACTCACTGTGTGCTTTGAATGGCTGGTTGTCTGTGGCTTGCTTTACACGGTTTGTCTAAATGACTCACTAAATGTATTCTACATTCCTAGGAGCTCCATGAGGGATGAATTTACCTAGGCTAGTAGCTTTCTTTCACTATTGGGCAGAACAGAAGTTTGTTATTAAAATATTGATGATAATGACATTTGAAGATCATATAGAGGCAACTTAAAATTATTTTAATTTTATCATTTTTCTTTAAAGCTCCTTTGCTATTTACACATTTCAGTTACTCTCCCAGAGGTAGTAAAAGTAAACTTTAAACTTCAGATATTTTTATTCAAACCCTGTTCAAAATCTGTGCCAAATACAACCGATTTCATATTTAATATCCATCATTACCAAATCACTGTTTATATCCTAGATTTTATATTTTACTTGGGAAAGAGCTGATAAAGATTAAAATAGGATAATTGGATTATGATTCTTCTATTCTATCCATCTATAGTATCGTCTTAGGCAAGCTGTAATAAAGTAATGACAACTAGATCACTTAGATGGCAATCCACTGTCTCATTACCCAGGAGCCATTCTGGGTCTTAATAGGACCACATCTTCCCAGAGTGGTCCAGGCCAATCCTTCTGCCCCTCTGGCTTCCAATGGCTATAAGCTTTGGTTTTGCACTTGGCTTATGGACCCAGAACTCCAATCACTTGGCCAACTCCTCCCAGAATATCTTCACACCATCTTCCCTTGTGTACATCTGCCTCCAACTTACTTTTTATATAAGAAAGCAGATCATGGTGGTTTAGGTCCACTCTACTAAGGTTCTTGTGGCTGCTAACTCCTCAGCACCAGGAATAATTGTTCACAATTTGTTGAGATGACAGTCCAACATGAAAGCAGAGTTTCTGTGTAAAGGACTCACTTTTGGTCAATCGATTTTTTTTCTTTTTATTTCTTTTTATTTTTTTAAGAATTTCCATACTTTAATTTTTGAAAAGCTACATTTGTAGAAAGAACATTTTTAATAGAACACAAAGAATTTCCCACTTCCATAGAAACTCAGAACATAATACTGAGAGCTTTGTCACACATGCACTCAGCCTGATGTCGGCAGGATTCTGTATAAATATGTCACACCTAACTGGTTTCGAGGAACTGATATTTTACCAGTTGATACCTCATCTGTTTGATGCAGATGGTTATATATTATAGCTAGTATGTTTGAGGATCAATTGGACAGTCCCAAAGATATTCATAGCCTTTACATAACCAAAGAAATTAGAAATTGACTGTATTTTATTTGCTAGTATTTTTATAATGTTGGGAAATATTTGCTATTTATAAACTCCACTTCTTTGTATGGTTACTTTTCTGTTTTCTTGACCCAGTAATAACCCTTTTAAAAATATCATGGTGGTATTTGTAAGTTTAAATATGTAACCAATGATCTTCTCACTAAACTTCCCTTTAGTAGGGGTCAGTGATCATGTGTTTCACTGGTTGATATAGATTGTTATTTAGAAAATGGAGACTATTATCTTTTCTGCGGGCTCTACTTAGAATCATAGAAAACATGGGATGGTATTTGAATTTTAAAAAATTGCTTCCCGTTCAAATCTACTGAATACATATAATGTGATTCCCTGGAGATACTGTCCAATAAAACTAGGTTAACCTCTTTTAATCTTATGGATGCAATATGAGCTGTAGTTAATGTGCATGCAACAGACTTAAATTAGTCTTAATTATTAAAATGAAGAAAGGAAAATAACAAAAGATGTTATATAATCAAATAATGCCAAGAGATAGGCAAGCAAAAATCTACTTATATACACTGTGGCCAACTGAGATCAAGGATCATGTAGAATTTGAATTTCAAAACACAAATTAGATTCATACTGTTGCTAAAAGTAGCAATTACCGATTACCCACCCGGTCACTGTGAAACTAGAATCTTGACAAATCCGCATTCTAAAGTTCATACTTGTGTTTCTCCCGTGGCAATTCTCTCTTGCAATTTAAAATGAGAGGACATTTGTTTTTCTCCTGGCCCTATGTGAGGAGGTAGGATAAATGGCTACTTTTAAAGTAAAAGATGTGTCTTCAAAAACAAGTGATTTCCTGAATCTCTTTAAGTTGTTCATTTCCAGTCTTCCAGAATTTAGAAATTATAAGGTAAATTGTTTTGGCAAATAGACTGCATTCTTCTAAGACAGCAAGACACTTCGAGGTCTCTCTAGGCACTTCTGTTCCTAATGCACAAGATTTAGGAGGTTAAACATTAACCATGGTAGTGGCAGTGCTGTCGAGGGGCTCCCTGTGATTAACTTCCAGAGTGTGGCATGAAATAGTGCTGGAGGAGCTCAAGAACAGCCTATGGTCATAGTCAGGGCGGGCCATGGTGGGACAGGGCATATGTAGCTGAATTATTCCCTAGAGCCTGGACCTTTTGAGCATTCTTGGCTTGAAGTTTCCTGGCTATGGCGGAATGCCTATGAATTATGGGATATTTATCAGCATCTCTGGCTTTTACCCAGAAGGTACCTGTAACTCCTCAATACACTTACCTTGATAAAGATGCCTCTAGAAATGCCCACATGTTCCTGGGGATGAAATTGCCTCTGTTTAAGAGCCACTGATTTACACCGGCACCAGTTACATTTTGTTTTCAGGTGTCCATACAATTCACACAAAGGATTGCTCTTTGCATTGCTAAGGAATTGAGTGTAAATTTTCAAACAAATATGATTTTCCACACCAACTTTTGTTAATAAATCACCATGAAAACAGATTTCCTGTCTAGAATTCTGCTGCAGTTAATTTTGCTGTAAATTCCCTTTGGTTTATGGAGATGAAGCAACTTGAATTCATCTGGCACTCCATCTATAATTTTTTACTAATAACAGTCAATAATAAAAGAGAAAGCATGGGGGACTGGAGAGGTTGCTCAGGGGGTAAGGAACTTGCCATACAAGCATGAGGATCTGTGTTCAGAATGCCAGAAAACATGTAAACATATACATGGTATTATTGAGTTTTTAATACCAGCACTCCAAGGCAAGGTAGGAAGCAGAGCTCTGAGTATTCCTGCAAGCTTGGAGGGCAGCTAGTCTGGGATACAAGAAGAGAACCTGTCTCCAATAAGATGGAAGGCAAGGACTGACCCACAAGGTTATTGTCTGACCTCCACTTGTGCACTGGCTGTGCTACACACACACACAGAGGGAGGGAGGGAGAGAGAGAGAGAGAGAGAGAGAGAGAGAGAGAGAGAGAGAGAGAGAAGCACAATTTTTTCTCTCTGTTCTCTTTTCCTTCACTTAATGGGCACATGGTTTTGGACAGCTTATTAATTCTTAAGCTCTTTGAATCTGTTTCTTTGGAATAACAATGATTTCTGTAAGGTTTTGTCCTCAGTACACCTGTTACATTTGTGAATTCCATCTATCAGGTTCATACTGGCAGCTGCTGAGTTTGGAGTCCCCTGATAACACTGTCAGGAAAGGATGGGGAATGACTTGAAGTTGTACAATGGATGAATAAATGTGGGAGACTGACATTTGATAATGAGAGATGGGGCTCACGCACTATATTATCATTTTAACACTTGACATCACTTAACTACCATTGTGGCTCTGGGCAGCTGGGCACAGCAAGGTAGAGGAAGAATCACAGACTTCTATGGTTTCAGGACTTAATGAATCCATTGTTGAAAATGGCAGGTGCTGTGATAATAACAATCGTGTAAAGCATATTCAGAAATATATGAAATTATTGTATTAAATATTTCATATATGCTTTAACCTGTGTTATTAAAGCTCAAATGGAAGGTATCTTAAACTCATTTTTTATAAAAATCACATAAATTTCTGAAGTAATGATTTTGATGTCACTGAGGATTGGGATATATTAGGTGTTCTTAGACAAGAAGAATTATATATTTGTAAATAACACGGGAAGAATAGTTTATTGTAATTTAGGCAAACTGCCAACAATGGAATTACATCTGCGTGTCTGTTTGTGGTATCTACTTGTAATTGCTTTTTAAACTAAACTCAAACGGATTGTAAACTCAAAATTGCTCAACGTAATTTTAAGTGACTGTGTCATCACATCATGCTATTAAGTGAAGTTTTTTTAAAAAAGCTTTTGATTATTAGAATCTAAAATGGCATTTATGTTGTAATATCTTCCATTTTATCTTCATAGCTTTCTTTTAAAACCAGATGCGTTGTGACTACGTTATGCACATGTACTTGCCCGGCTGTGTGTGTTCCTGCTCAGCTGTATGCTTAACTGCATAATTACAGGCACATGTACTATGCTGATAAGGAAATATAGGTTGATTGAAAGCAAATGTTAAGTATGAAGGGCAGTGAAGCATGGAGTTTAGGGGATATCTGTACATCAGGCCTCATAAAAAGATGTGTTATGACCACCATCAACCTGTCCCTTGCGAGCTTTTACAGTTGAAGAAAATGTCACTTGACTAAGAATCACTTTACAGCACAAATGTATGTAATTTGTAGGAAGTAAAAAGAGGAAGAGAATTGGCCTTTGTTTGGAGAACGGGATTGAAAAGCTTGAGTGGTTTGCATTTATCTTGTTTCCTCACTTCAGCTCAGTTTCAGCATTTTGCGTCCTCAGTGAAATTACACAGCTGCATTAGCTACTGCTGGGTCCATTGCATCATGCCTGCCTCTGCATCCAGCCTATTCATCCTGCGACGGCCTTTGCTAAATTTGTTTCTATTTAAATATTTAAGAAGAATCCTTCTTACCCCTGCCCTAATTGTAGAAAATGAACTTCATTCACAAAACTGCCCTTGCTTGCAGCTATAAAACCTCCAGTACAGTTTCACACTTACTTTTTCCTGCCCCTTCACCCTGATGTCCCCTCTTCTCTTGCCCCTTTCCCCTTCTCAGCTCCTGGCCATGCCCTGTTCCTGCCCCAGGTTTCTGGATAGGACCAATAGAGAAAGGCTCAGAGTTCTGTGGCCTCCTTGGAGGTTAGGATCCCTCCCAGCCAACCCCACAGAAGCCCCTCAGGTTTGCGGTGCTTGCTAACAGGTCAGCTTCTCTGGGTTCAGGCCTAGATGGCTCTCTGCCTGGCCCTGTCTAAGACACCAGACTCCTCCAAATGACCGCCTGCGCTCCTGGAGGCCCTTGTCTTTCCTTTTCCCCATCTGTACCCTTGTGTATAGCCATCTTGTTAGACCGTCTTCAAGTTATCCCATGAGCTTGGTGTCTCCCATTGCTCTCAGGCCCCAGGATTAATGAAGTATTCTATAAATATATTCTAATCTCCCCTAGGTTTTTCAAAGTGTTTTCAGATGGTATACATGCTATGTGCTTCAATGTTTTTGAAGAGGAAAAGAAAAAGGCATTTAGAAATAATATAGCTTTATTTTTTTAACATGATAGCATCATGTTTTTATTTAGAGTTTGATGAAAAATTATTTTTCAAAGCAGTTTACCATATTTGACTAGAATGGGGTGGGCAAACTCAATACATACAGGAAGAGGTAGTGTATGTTGAGTGTTTGACAGTGGCATGATCTCAGATGAACTAAACTATAATGGTGCAAAACCACCCACACAGCCAATATGTAACTGAGTGGGGGAGGCTGAGTTCCAAATTACACTTTATAATAGCTGGTGGCCAGGTTTTTTTCTCCTGGCTAAGCTCTGCCAATTCCTAGAGGGGAGGTAAGAAAACATAAGGAAACTGGTATTTCTCTCTAAAGATATATAAATTATAAATCTGTATAATGGATAAAATTATAAATCCTCTAGCATTTAAATTGCTTAAATCATAGTTAGTAAAAACTTTGTATTTCACTAAAATATTCCAACAGATAAATATTATATTGAATGAATTATACATGATATGTATATAATGTATAAAAAGACTTGAAATGTCTATTGTGATTGAATTAAATACTATTTTGTGAATTAAACTGAATTAAATAGTATGTTGTGTATGAAAATAAGATTGGATGTAGTTAATACTTAAGAGATCCTTAATTAACCTTAACTAGCAAGTGTTACTACATAGCATCTTGTAAATCACACTCATGCTTAAGCTAGTAGAGAAATGGATGTCTATAGTCATTCAGCATGTATGTGAGTGTATGTGTGTGTATGTGTATGAGTGTGTGTATGTATGAGTGTGTGTGTGAGTGTATGTATATGTGAATGTATGAGTGTATGTCTGTGTGTGCCTATGTATGCATGTGTATGTGCAACTGTATGTACATGTGTATGTGCAAGTGTATGTGCATATGTACGCATGAGTGTTTGTTCAAATGTGTATGTGTGCATTGTGAGTTTGTGTGTGACTGTGTGTGCATATGTTTCTGTATGTGTATCTGTGACTGTGTGTATGTATATGGTATACGTAATTGTGTGTGCACATGTGTATATATGTATGTGTGTGTGCATGTGTGTGTGCATATGTATGTGTATGTGTGTATATCTGTGAGCATGTGTATATGAGTGCATGTATGTCTCTGTGTGTGCATATATGTTGATGTGTGTGCAGTGTGGGAGTGTATGTGTACTTGTGAACTTTTGCCTATGTGTTTGTATGAAGAGCAGGTAGAGGAGAGGAGGAGGATTTGGTAACTGATTCTTGTACCCTGAAATGTGAGCCAGCAGGGCTAACACACCATCTTTCTCATTGTGCGGGGTGAATGTAGAAAGGCACAAGGCATTCACCTACCTGATGTGCATAGCACGTTGTCAGGGTTGGTTCCATAGGCACTCCTCACACGTATCTTTCATATGATGTTCCAGCTGGACTTCAGCACATTACCTTTACATTTGTAGTGGTCAAAGAGCTGGAACAGACCTCTAGTGTTCTTGCAATCATTATACAAAAAAAGTAAGTGACATCAAATGGCGATCTGGTGTAGGCTGCTCTCAAAGCTTGTACCTCTGGCCTCAGTTTTCCTGGCCACATCGGTGCATTTTTATCATCACTTTTCCTGTTGTCTGTAAAACCAGTTGGGTTGAGATTCTTTATGAAGTCCCAGACACTCTATGCTGGTTGAGAAGCTTCCCTGCCCATCTTGGTGGTCTTCAGATGTACATTCCAGAATCCCCCAAAGGTACCATGATCCATTCCCTAATAGAGTGAAGGGCAGATACATTGACCAGGTGTCTGGAAACAGCTGTTATGGGACCATGCCAAACACTGCTTCCGTTTGGCAAGTTGAAGCTCCAAGTCTAGGTGTTTTGAATCTCATGCTTGGCTTTAATGAGGCTGTGTTTAATTTTCATGCTAGTGCGTTGAGAGACTAGACTCTCTTGTTATAGTATGCCTCTTTGGGGAGGAAGAGCTCCAGGTACTTCAAGTCTTTCAAGGGAATTCACAGAGGATGGTGTATGTTGGTTCACAGCCCAGCAAGGAGCCGGAGGTCCCTGTGGTTTGCAGAATGCTAACATACACCCTGGAGATGGGTCACTTGCCTTGTAAAGTGCAGGGGTTTTTTTTGTTTGTTTGTTTGTTTTTTTTGTGGGCAGGGATATTTTCAAACAAGAAACAATATAAAATGCCTTCTGCATCAGAAGGCATCGTAGACAGTAGTTGGAACGAAAAGGAGACTATGGAATCATGTCTAAATACTTCTAATTACAGAGAGGCATCTTGAATTGTGTTGGGGACACGAGGAATTTAGCACACAGCTGCAGACATTTCTTCCTCCTCCGTTTGCTTTGGTGTTATTATTGGAATAGAAGGATGTGAGAGTGAGTGTCCTGATGGGCACTATGCCCTAGACTGACAGGGTTTATCTGGTTGCAAGAGAATGCCCTTTCCCGTGCCAGGGTCCTGCTTCCTGATGGAAGGACATGGCTATGACAGTGACCTTCCCTCCCCCATTCCTAGAATAGAACAGGAATTGAAGCAATGTGTGGGACTGACATGGGGACAGCCATTCATTTAAGTTTATCCTTTTTGTACAAGTAGCTAAGACTGTGAAAACAAAAGAAAGCTGTTCCTAGTTTTCTATAAGAGAACTTTGTTTTGGCCCTGCTCTGTGGTTAGGCCCTTTGTGTTTGTTATTGTCTCAAAGTTTTACCCCAAGAAAGAGTTCTTGCATTTTAAAGCATAGGAGAAAAATTCAACCACTGATGATTGTCAGAAATAATCAATAAATAGGGTAGATTTTTAAATCGGAGTCATCATTACTTTTAAAAAAGGAATGGGAGTAATTATAGTCTCCTTGTTCCGTTTTCACGGGCTCCTTGTTCACTTGAAAATGGTAGCTTTTTTTTTAAAACATAATTCATTCAGGATGTGTCTACATTGAGACTTTTGAAGCAAGCCAATCTGGGCTTGAGTTTACATTATGAAAATGAAGGCCCTTTGCTTTCTCCTTGTCACGATTAGTTTCTTTCAGAATTCGTTATTAGCTACTGTTTTAAAGTCAACTGAAAATTACTGCTGTATTAATTGCAATGTATTTCATTTGAGTCACAGTATTCAGTCAGGAGAATAAATTTCATAAAAATGAAACCATTATATATATATATATATGTATATATATATTATGCATGTGTGTACCATCATAGTTTATGTACAATGCTGTTTGTAATAATCAGTCACATGACCCCTGGGTTCTATGCTACTTACTGTGACCATGAGATAATGTTTAATTACTCTTAGAAACTTAAGAGGCTGCTGAAGAATAACTGAGGAACGGTCACTGGGTTGAGAGGATATGCATTCATTTGGATATGTTCTGCCTAACACAGAGCATGTCTGTGTCAGTACATACAACTCACTAACTTGCATGAGTTGAAGGAATTGATTAAAGATAATTAGACAGGTCCCAGCTAGCAAGGTATCTTGGTGCCCAGCCAAAGATTGTGGTGTGCAGAAATCTGGCTTTGTCCAGGATTTAGCTCTTGGTGGATAAGCCCTCTAGAGTTCTTTTCCTTGATTGTGAGCAGAACCAATGAATATGGCTTGATATCATTACTGTGGTAATCAGAGTTGATTCTCCTGGGTAGGCTTGTTCTACCTATGTCAGTCTTGAGAAGTGTAATAGCAGGTACTCCTTTGACCTTGAAGAGACAAACTTCCATGTTGCAAAGAAGTCTGTGTATAGCATTGGACCCAGCTGATGAGCCAGCATAATTCTCAAACTCAAAGTGGCACGGTTTCACATTGGAGGCTGATTGATTCTCTGTTGTAGCGTTTCTTCCGAGCACTACGTGCTGTTAGTAGGATTCCCCAGCCTTGACCCACTAGATATCAGTGGTACCCCATCCTTCCTTTGAGCTGTGACAACAAAAACTGAGAACATTGGCAAATATCTTCTTAGGGAGAGACAGATCATTTATCTACCCTTGGGACTACCAGTATAAACCTAATTTTACTACAGAGAAAACAGATTTTGAATTGGAGCTGTCAGCTGGGTTGAATTAAATGTTTGAATGAAGTAGAGGCACTTCTTATTTTTAGTACAGATAAAGTCTGTGCTAGAGGGAAAGCAATGGAAATTTTATCCTAATGATAATAATGATACATTATGAAAGTACAATTATTATTCTGTGTTTTACGTATTTTTAATCCTACTTGGAGCATTGAATATTAGAAATTAAATTTTGATAACTCTTCTTAATTATGTTGTATTAATAAATTTAGTTGGGCTTCTATGAAAACAGATATGGTAAAGACACAATACCCCATGGGATATTTACACAGCTAGAACAAGACTTTTAAAGTGGTTTTCATGGTGCCTAGAAGCTTTTAGTTCACAACTAATACTGTTCATGAAGAACTGAGTGAGAGTAATAAGGAAATCACATTTTATAAATGTTGATATCTCACAGAGGTATGGTTTATTTTTAAAATTATGTTTCTCAGCAATCAGATCAATGGCATCCAAGTCTGGGGAGGAAGGATGGGTGTTGCTCTGTTGGGTAACACCTCATCTTAGCAAACTGAATTAATTTGTGTATTTCCCACATAAAAATCCTATTTTGCTTTTTCTACTCTAATTTCTGTTTATTTTAGAGGTATCTGATTTGCAAGCCTACCACAGTAACTGGAGTCTTAGGCACTTCATATTTTTCCAATTGGTGATTAGACTTTGAGTGACATGTTTATATTTCCATTTCTGGTTAATCAAGAATTTATATTTCCATTTGAGGCTAGTCCAGTAGATAAGGTTTTGCATCTTCTACACAGACACTGGTCATCACCAGTGATGATGAGGGCAGAGATGTCTTCCAGGAAGAGAGCCTCAGGCTGAGTGTGCTTCGGCTTTGAACATGGCTCTGTGACCTGCCTAGACCATGTGGAAGTGCAATTGATTTTCTAAACAGGAGGAATGATGGTGACTGGTGGTCCTAAGAGTCTCTTCCTCTTAGAATTTTCCGTAATTCATCGATCACAAGTGACAACCATAAGAAATGTATGCATGTCTAGTCAGAATCTATAAAGAGCTGGTGTGATGTAGTAGGTAGTGCTTGATATGTCCATCAACAACGTACCTGACAACATCAAGTAGGGAAACACCTGTTACAACAGGTGTAACATAAAGACCTATCCCAGCAATCCAAAACTTGAGACGTGTCAGCATACAAAGTGCATAAACTAAGATTGGCTTTGGATGTGTTTGTGTGCTTCGCTCCTTATTCCTAATGTGGAAATACTCTGAGAAAAAGGTGCATGTTAAAATAAACAGTTTCAAAATCCTGTCCCTCTGGCACATACCAGGCTGTATCAGGGTTCCACCACCCCTTTCCAGGGCGAGAAGTTAATATTTCAGACATTGCAAACCAAGAAGTAAAACCAAAGATACCTCTTTATCTAGAAGGAGAAAACAGTTTATACAAAGCCCTCAATGACAATTTATAAATTCCAAACCATTCTTAGTGGGGCAGTCTATAAATAGGTAATGCATTTGCAGCAGGAGTCATAGTGCAAAGTCAGCCCACTCAATTTTGTTTTCATTTTGCCTCCTACTTTGTCTGTCATTTTCCCCCCTTCTAACAAGAAGTTCCAATTAAACAACACTTTATAGCCTTGTCCAGGAGAAACTTCTCTCAAGAGGTCAAGAGTATCAGGGGCTGTTCATGAGCTCCCAATCACAAGCACCTCCAGTTGACTTTGAAGGGACCAGGGAATGAGCACTGAAATGAGAGCTGTGTTTCTGCCTAGCCTCCTCTTTCTAAGCCCTCAGTGCCAAGAGTCTAGAAAGAGTTACTGTGTTACGGGAACTTAGGGACTTGTTCTGCTCACGCTTTGGGGCATCTTTCTCTGAAATTTTCTCTTTCATGTAGATTGATATGTATAGAGGCATTCAACCCTTCAGAGTCCATGCCACAGTTTACTGATTCTCTAGGAACTCTAACACCTTAGCATGGGATCACATTCAACGACTGATTTTTATAGGTGAAAGACATGAACCAAGAGTTGTATGATGGTGGAGGAAACACGCTCAAGCTTCCAAATGTCCTGTATGGTCACAGAGTCATGCTTTGTGCCTCTAGTAGTAAAATTGGAGCAGTGTCTGCCAGGTATACCCCATACCCAGAACTTCCACTGGGATATGGCCACATTTAGGCATATTTTCCTAGAAGGTATTAAAATTTCGTGTTGTAGAAGGAAAGTAGGTACTTTTTAACCATCTAAGCTGCAGTTAGACAGACTAGGCTGTAAATGCCAGCTCTAATACCAGTTCAGGGCTAGCTGTGCAGGCCAGCTGCAGTGCCAGAGTTCTCTTCTGACACCTCTCTAAAGTTATGAAAATGTGACTGGAGCTCAGTGCCATATGTTATTAATGGGATTGGTTTCCTACATTAGAAATGAACCTTAGATCTAATCCTTATTTTATGTTGATGTAGATTTAACATGTTCTAATATCTACAGACATCCAGCATATAAGAAAATAGATCTAAAAGAAATCTAGAGATTATTATCAGACAAATCTATCCCTATATTGTTACCATTTCAGGGAAATTATTCTGAGAATGCTTCTGCTCCATCTTCATGTTATTGTTTCAAGGACATTACACTCTTTGATACTTTCACCATATTTTCAGGGGAGCAAACAAATTCATGTTAGAAAACTTGCCCAAGTTTGTGTAGCTAATAAAAGCAAAACCAGAATGCAGATATCATTCTTCTGTCTATGAATCACACAGCTTTCTCAAAGTCTACCTATGAGTCAGACACAAGTCACACCTCTAACACAGTAGGGTTTTTTTCCTCAGTATACATTTTTCATTGTTCCCATGTATTAAAAAAAAACAAAAACAAAAACAAAAAAAAACTAGCACAATTGGTCTTTTTTATATTTGCAAATTCTACATCTGTTGATTCAGCCAACCTCATACTGAAAATTCTCAAGAACAAAAACAAACAAAAAACAAAACATTGCTGAATATGTATGGAACTTTCTCTTCTCTTTTGTCCATAAGAAGAAACTATGACAACCATTTACACGGCAAGTACATTATAGGAATTATAGGCAATGAGGACAGATTAAAATACAGTGTGTGTGTGTGTGTGTGTGTGTGTGTGTGTGTGTGTGTGTGTCTTGTGCAAATGCTATATGATTCTATATAAGGACCCTGAGTATCCTAGTATTTCAAGATCCAAGGGATCCTGGAAACAATCCCTACTGGAATCATTTGTCATTTTCCCCTTGTATTATCTACCTATGTGTCTTCTCTGTCCTTAAGCACCAACATATATATGTGCCTTCAGGGGAGGGGGCAGAGGCTGCTGGTAAACTGATGTGCTATGGGTGAGGTGCGCAGACTCTATCTCACAGTTCTTTCTGCATAGCCTCTTCTCTACTTTTAGCCGAATTTCCATTTTTCCCTTTAGTATGAAGTTCTTGCAACTTTGAGTAAAAACAATGTTTTTAAATAACATCCACAAAGATAGTTCCTGATTTAAATATACATTGTATTCACTCCTTTACCATGAAGTCGCCATCATTTCTTAAACAAATTGAAATACACCTTCTTGAAAAATAAATTATGATGCTTAAAACACAAACAAAATTTATCCTTAACTTATTAAATGGTTACATATCAATCTGTTGTTGCTGATTAATTATCTATACTGAGTAGCATTTAAAAATCTGTGATAAATTGCTGTAATCCCTTGAAGTGTTTGAGGTGATTATTTGTGAAGTGTGATCTAAATGAAATTCAGGGTAGTTGAAGGAAAATAAATTCCTTATTAATAGCCAATTATCTTTCTCTCACTTCTGTATTCAATATGTCTTACTTTTGTGTTGACTCTAACTGCTGGGGACAATGATATTTATTATGATGACATTTTTACTCCCAGTGTAATTAAGCTCCTTTTACATTCCAATATGATACTGTCATATTACCATTTACTGACAGTCTAGACTTCATTGCATAATAAAAATGATAAAACACAAGTTTTATATTTCATTGTCCAGGAGTCTCAGGACTGCGTTTTCTCTGATTTTTCTTCAGTGAATGGATAGGCTTATCTCTGTCTGTCCAAACATTTTCCATACAGAAGCAGCTCACCGTCTACATCTTAAACATACAAAAAATAACATAATTTTTTTCTCTAGGTCTCTAACATCAGCCTATCTCAGTTTATTTTTACCAATATGCTAGAAGTATTTATGTATTATCCCTTTTGATTGACAGCTTTAGTATATATCAAGTCTTAACAGATAAAATCTGCCAATAGATTTGCGAAGGCAAATCATAATATAGTTGGTGTGAAATCCATCACCAACAGCACAACATGGTAAAAACCCACTGCATTCATCAAGAGTAGAGAATAGCAAATAGCATGGATGTCTAAAAAACTAATCAATGGTCTTAAGTTCCTTGAAAAGAGTTTATCATATTGTTTACTAAATAGCATGTAATATTATGATAGTGATTAGCCTATGTTAGCATTCTGTATATTAGAACCTATCAGATCTGAAGGATTATTCATGTTTTTGAATGATACATTAAAAACTACTTATTAAGAAATATACACAGAGATAAAATGAATAGTATCTATATTGAAACTGTACATATTCAGCAGCCAGTGAAAAAGCTCATCAATGTCAAACTTTGCATATCAGGCCTCATCTATTTACATGTCCACCCTTTGTCCCAAGCTACTCTGAAACATATCACAGATGACATGACATTGCTTGTATTGCTGTGTTTTGGGCCTCTGTACTTGAAAGTGTAGCTAATCAGAATGAAGGAGGCAGGACAGGTGGAGGAATTAGTGCTGTGGTATGGGAAACTCAAGGAGGATCCTGAGTGCACTTGGAGGGAGAGAAGATGATTTGAGGACACACAGATAAGCAGAGGACACAAATATGGATGTGAGTAAAGAATTCATCCATATCTCGAAGGCACAGAAACAGAAATCATGAGCGAAAGATATGAGTGATGAATACTAGTTCTGTTAGGAAGAGCTTGCTTATATCAGGTTGGCTGAGGATGGAAAGAAATGATGAACTGATGTTTTCAAATAACTGGAATTTTTAAAAGTAAATTGTTTGTTTGTTTGTTTATTTATTTATTTATTTATTTATTTACATCCTGGCCACAGTTTTCCCTCCCTGCTCTCCACTCAGTCCTTCCTCCCACCCCACCCCCTGTTCCCACCCCCAGTCCATTCTTCCTCTATTTCTGTTTAGGAAAGGGCAGGTCTCCCGTGATTATCAACAAAACATGGCATATCAAGTTGCAGTAAGATTAAGCACCTTTCCATGTATTAAGGCTGTTCAAGGTAACCCAGTATGAGGAGTAGGGTCCCAAAAGCCAGTAGAAGAGTTGGCTCCTACTAATTCCTACTAAGAATCACCTTCTCCCCTACATCACTTGATCTTAATTTTTCAGATTATAATATAATTACATTATTTTCCTATTCCCTTTCCTCCCTCAAAACCCTCCCATATACCCATCCTTCCTCTTTTTCAACTTTATGGCTCCTTTTTATTAATTGTTGTTTTATACATTATATATATACATATATCATATATAAGTAAATACAACACAGTGAGTCTGCAAAGTCTGTTACTTGTATATTTGTTTTCAGGCCTGACCACTTGGTATTGGATAACCAGTTGATGCATTTTGAAACAAGGCCTCGACTAAGTTGCCCAGAGGACTTTGTTCTCACCTAAGCCCAGGCAAGCCTTGAACATGCATTCTCCTGGATAAGCTTCAAATCCTTAGTTTTTATAAAAGTGAAGGATCTAACATGTTTTGAATATTAAAATCATGCGAAAGCCTCCATCTTGGTGGTGTGGAGACAGAGTGCTGCATAACGACCCTGGAGCTTGAGCCAATAACCTTGAGACTTCCCTGAATTGGGCCATGTGCCAGCTTGGCATTGCACAAGTTCAGTGAAGCATAAGCACTCACTGAATCTCAGCTTCCTAATCTGTAATTGGGATTTTTTAGGATTGTCTGGAGGTTAAATTAAGAGCAGTAATTAGAGTCTCTCTCCTTTCCTCTGTGCTGCCGTCGGGGCTTCCTGGCGGCTCTCAGCCCTCCTTGTGCTCACAGGCAGGGTCTCACAAGTTCTGCACATTAAAACTCCTTTGGTCTAGATGAATTTTTGATGAATTTATTCTGCAATGTTGGAGATGAAGTGGTGAGATATATCCTCATTAAACTAGTAAAAATAGTTGAACTGTGCCAACCCCTCTCCATTGAGAGAGACTAGTCATAATTTCATATCTCTTGAGCATCTTATATTCTTTTTCTCAAGGAAGGGGTTGGTTAAAAAATAAAACATTGTTTTCTTGTACTATCCTAACCTACCTGATAAACATGTCTATTTTAATATAATTTTACACTAAACAATGATGCTTTATTCAACCAAGCATACATCATTATAATGATAGAGATATTTAAAATCTGTGGAGCCATAGCTCTCTAGAGAGTGTTACAAATAACACAGCTCTCTCCTGAATCATGTCTCTGTGAGTTCTCTTGATTAATAGGACTTCAAGATTGAGGTGTGCACAGACATTCTACTTATAGGATACTTAGAAAGGAGAGAAACCCATGTGCTTTGAAATGAGTCCTTATCATGTAACATTCACTGTTATTTGAAACAGCAAAGCAAATATAGAATTCCAAACAGGCCTCCTCTCCTTTGGCACCATCAGCCTACACTTACATCCCACATAGAGATCCCCACTATCCTAAGATGCCCCCAGGGCAGATATGAGCCACCAGTATATAGAGCTCTCTCAGGGTGGCACTGAGCACTGATGCCTTTTGTTCATAGATTGGGAAATGTGCACCGAGTGGATGTTTTGCGGTAGTAGGAGATGTGGGAGTGGTTTGGAAGGAGGGGCACAGTGGAGCAAAGAATGTTAAAACTTAGTAATTTCTCTTTAATCTTCCTCCACAAAAATCTGCCCTTCTCCTCCCAGCATTTCTCAGATGCCAGGCCTCAACATGAACACATGGCACTATAGCCAAGTGCTTTACATTCTCACCAGGCAAATCTCACTTGTGTTTGGATCCTAGACGTGCAAGGTAGGTAGACAGCGGCCTTGTGGTGACCTGAGAAGAAACCAAGCAGACAGCTCCCTTGATCTTGATCCTCCAGTCATCTTCTGGGGATAGCCACCTACATAAGGTCCCCTGGATGGATGAGTGTTGACACCCAACCCTGTCCCAGTAAGATGGACAACATTTTATGAGTCACACTGTCTGGAGTTCTGGAGTAGGAAAAGGCTACAGACCCTGCATGGACACATGCCACTCATGCCTGAAAACACAGGGAACAACCAGGAGCTGTACAGGAGGTTCTGTGAGCTGGCCTTCATATCCAGTGGAAGATGTAATTCATTTGTTCTGAGAAATCCCATGAGCTATTCAGAACCAAAGCTCTCTACTAGTGGATAAAATCAGTTGGACTTTGTCCCTTCGACAAGCAGAACTACTTGGTCAGCAGACTGTACCAGATGGTGTTAGGATAAAATAAACTGGACTTTGTCCCTTCCACAAGCAGAACTACTTGTCAGTGGACCTTGCCAGACAGTGTTAGGATGAGAACCTTCAGGAGGGTACTTTGAGCTCCTCCTGGGTTCTCATAGGTCTGAGGCAGAACCTGGCAGTGGGCTTTAATCCTAGGCACACATCTCAGTGCTGAGGGGTAGGGAGAGGCTTATTTACATTCATAATAGACACAGGCTCAGTTAATTGGCTCACATATGAATATTTCCCCTTTCTCTTCCTGATAATCGCATGCATGTATAGCAAGAATTCCAAGAATTAAATTAGAAAGATATTTAGATGAGGAAATTTTCAACTTCCTTTTCTGGGGCTCAAAATAAGGAATATTACATGATTCTTGTCCATATTCCATGAATTCTAGTAGGTCCTTCTCCATGCCCAAAGCAGCAAATCTCTACAGCAGGTCACACATTTGGTGAGGGTGAATGGTTAGGTGTGTTACCTAGGAGCTATATTCAATATCTAGATTTTTCTGTCTTCAAATATATGTACAAAATTACAAACTCAGATGTGTGCTTCTTGTGTGTTTCCATTCTTGATCTGTACGAAGTATACCCTGAGCTGAGCTCATGGTGGGAGGTTCCAGTGTGAGCAAACCACATTTCCAACCACACTCTGGCTGGCTCTGCAAACCTGAGGACTCCAGAGTGTTTTCATTTGAACAAACGCTGACTTCATTTTTTTAAAAAAAACAAAATGGCCTTGTTTAAATCATAAGACCTTGGGGCACAGTTCTTGAATTTACCTAGAAAATCATTGAAGCAAACTGTAGGGCTCCCTGGTGGTGAGAAGATTTGATGTTTCACAAATCCTTTGTACCCCATTCCTTCCACTCTGCCAATTTCTGTTGCTTATCCCAGCCTCTTCCTTTCCTCTGTTACCTCCGTCCTTGTTCTTGATAGTCTTACAACTTGGATTACTCTAGGCTATGGAAATGCGTTCCACAAATGTACACTGTTCTTCAATGGGAGACAACAGAACCAAGCTGAAAGTAATGGGCTCTTATGCTATGATTTATTTTCTTCAGGTTGTACAACACGGTTCTTCCAAATAGTCCTCAGTTTAGGCTTGTTTATATCTGTCATTGTAATTCCATATTTCCTCAGGGGAAACTAGGCACAAAGCCACCCTTTGAGAGTTTCCAATTTTAAAATTAGCTGAACAGAAACCACAAAAACAGATTGACCAACTAAGCTGGGTTCTTATCACACTCTGCAGGGGAGACATCCTGCCTCTGAGATGAGGCAAGAATGTGTTTGAGAAAAGAAAAATCATTACAGTTTGTGATCACTTTCTCAAATGGGCACACCAGAGAACTCACCACCAGAAGTAGGGAAAAGCTAGTCTGAGGGAACCTACTGTTTCAGAGCAGCGATGATGGTTAAAAGTCAAAGGGCATTCTGTGAGAGAAACCTGATCTGATCATGCTCATGCAAACACTTGGTAAAGAATACTGTTCTAGTGTCTTGCTAGGACCTCATTCAAGTCATAGGTAATGACTGAGTTAGGGGCTGGGAAAGCAATTTAGTTATTAAAGTACTTTCTGAACCACCATGAGAATATGTACTTGATCCCCAGCACCCACAAAACTGGTCGTGGTGGTGTGCTCTTGTAGTCCTCACTCTGGGGAGATGGAAGCAGAGGCATCCCTGGAGCTTGATGGTCAGCTAGCCTCTTCTATTTGAAGACATCCAAGTTAGTGAGAGACTGTTTGAAAAAAAAAATAACAAGATGATTCCTATGGAGTGACATCCATGGTTGACCTCTGGCTTCAAGATGCACAAATATGTGCACCTGTGCATACACACACACACACACACACACACACACACACACAGAGAGAGAGAGAGAGAGAGAGAGAGAGAGAGAGAGAGAGAGAGATTGATTGATTGATTATATATGATACAGACTTCTAATGACTTCAAGAACCTTGGATGTGGACGAGAAAGTCAGCATTCAGTTCTATTCCTTTCACAGGGTAGCAAAGTTTTTAGAAATTCTTAAGGCATGGCATTATTCCAGCTTTCTCAAAATATTACAATAAGCAATTTAATATTCCAAAAAGATTTTTTTGGGGGTTGGCAGACATCTGTATACCCACCCCCTCCTGACTGAATGGATTTAGCTTTTCAAGTCGTTTGGAACCCCACAGGCATTTATTTGGAATTTTATTTTTTAAAGCTCCCTCAAAGCAAAGAATAATTTTTCAGTGAACACGTGTGGAAATATTGTTACTATGGACCTTCTGTGAATATTAAAACCAAATCATTCCCAGTAGCACTTTGCATTTCTCCTTCCCATTGTAGTTGTGCTTCCAAGTCACAGACAGATAAAATGAAGGATTAGAATGGGATTAAATGGGACTTTTCCTTAAACAATTAAAGTAATTACATAGTTAACAACTTTGCAAGCTTCTTCTGTATGGACACTGTACTAGATGCTAAGTATAACATCTCCTTAGTCCTCAGCAAGACCCTTTTGATGTCATTGCTATGCGTTGTATCCAGCAGCCAATGAGAAAAAAGTGAGGGAAACAGAAAAAAAAAAAAAAAAGATTGGACTAGTCCAATCCAATGGAGTCAGTGTCTAGCCCAGCTCCCCATATGCACAGTCACCCCAGGGTCCCAAGGCCTCATTTCTTTTCCCATGTCCTTTATAAATGTCAAGTCCCTAAGGATGCTAGTGTCCCAGCTATTGAGCCTGAAATGGAAAACAAGATTGATCAAGAAGCCTTTCTTATCAACAGCTTGCCCAATTGGCTATCCATCTTCATTAGATAATGTAAAGCCAGTCCCAAGGCCTCAGAATTCTGATCAATGCATTTTTATCTGAGATGCCAAAATTTTTTATGACATAGTAAAATTTTCTTTCAATGAGCCTTTTAGTTTAAGAATGTACATGAAAATGTGGTTATGCCTCAAAGTAGCTTTTTGAGTAGCTGTATATGAAGGGGGGAGGGAAATGTCTGTAACTTATCCTCATATTCCTTGCAAATCAATACAAGTCTTTCTATTTGTCATTAGTGACATAATGTCTTGCTTCATCTCATCTCCCCAGTACCCCTTCTTGGCCCTTCACAGTTCATTTTCCACACTCAGTCCAGATGAACAGGCTGCAGGTCAGGGACTCCGCTTCCTGCTTGGCTTCCAGCACCTCCGGACCCTGTTATCATCTGCAGTGTCTGATGGAAAAGCAAACCCTGACCATGGGCTGAGTGTCTTGCTATCTCTAGGGCATTGGTTTCTGGTATGGAGCTCTTTAGGGGACCCCTTCCCTTGCACATTTCCGAGCTGTTTTTGAGCCTTGTGTAAAGGTCCTTGGAATACGTGTCATTGTCGTCATAAGTAAAGCATCTGAAACCACACCCACATTGCTGCCTAATTCCTGAACTGGGTTCTGAACCACTTGTGATGCCTTTCACCAGAGAGGAAAGACAGTTAGGTGGTGAGAACTTTGTTTATTTTCACTGTTACTCACTGGCCACCTGTGCAGTGAGGAGATGTAGTTAGTTGTTTAGATCCCCACAAAGTCCCCTCTCATGCCTGTTCAGATGGGTATTTTCAGTCAAGACCATGATGCTTATATTACATTTTCAAGAGGAAATTAATGAAGGATTAATACAGTATGTAAGTATCCTGAACTGTTATGTCAGATGGGCAGAGCTCAATCTTTAGAAGAGCTATGCGTGTGTGGCCACTTCCCTAGTATAATGGGCCATGTACCATTTGCCCATTGAAAACAAAAAGTTGATTGGCCAGTCCCTTTATGGAACTTTTCAGGTTGCTGAGCACAAAAGATTCCAGGTCGGACTCTTCCTCCTGAGATATACTGGCCTACAGTTTATAGGTACAACTAGTTGCACCTAGACAACCCCCACTAGGACCTGAGGAAACAAGAGCAGGCATTGTTCCTGCTCTGTAGAAGTGCAAGGTGAGCTCAGAAATGCAAGTGGATTCCCTGGACTTCACACTCAGTTTGAATTCTTAAACCCAATGCTTCTACTGAGGAATGTGGTGAACCTCTCACTTTCAAGTTTTCAGAGAGACCCACTGTGTCCTTTCAAGCTACCAGATTAGTCATTCTTTCAGCCTGGTTTTAATGAAAATGTATTCTGGGGCAGGCAGACCTTAAATGCTCCATAATAAATTATTGAATTACAGTACAGGACTCTTCTGTGAGAAGTTGTAGAGTCAGACAAACATTTAATCAATTAGTAGTAATTAAGAAAAGCATTGAGTGATGCTGCCAAGAATGCCAAGACGCCAGCAGTGTCCCTGATATCTTTTAAAGGGGCTCATACGAAAGCCTACTCTCAGTGTGTGGCTTTTGAGCTTATATCTGAATGATTGGGAGTTAGGCAGAGGTAAGGGATAGAATCCTTTGGGGGAAGGAGCCAGTAAATACACAGGCACAGGACAGGGACAGAGTCTGGTGGTCTGAAAGCATCTAAATGGTTTTGAAATCCTCCCTCGCTGTGCTAACATGTCAGAGGAATGCCATCACACAGAGAAATGAGGACAGAACCTCATCGGGCTTTGTGAATGAAGCCAAGGGTTCTGAATTTCATCTCTAAGATGGTGGCAACTTACTAGAAGGCATTGAGCTTCATCTAACTTCCATCTATAAAAGATACTTTAAGTTAGAAGAGTGCTTTCATGGAACAGGATTGGAAGAAAGACACCAGAAAGGAAATCATTGTAGTTAGATGTAGCAATGACATAATGGAATGGGCAGGGTTAGTTTGTTTATTTCTTTGTTTATAGTCATCAGGATTTACTGTAGAGTAGATACTGGCAATGTGAGAACAAGAAGATTCAAGAACAGTTAGGGTATGTTTAACAACTGAGGGAGGGATGATTATCTAGTCAACTCTAGCGGAGGACAAGTTGGAAGGCACGGAGGGAAAACATGCAATTTTGATGGCTAATAACTGGGATGCTTTGGGACACATTCTAAGGGATGTGTCCAGGAGAGAGTTGGAATTGATAGTCCAGACTAAGTGATGCTTCCCAGAAGCAAGAGTGTAGAAGAAGGGTCCTGAGCACATGCAGGCGCATGTCACAGGCAAAGGAGACTGAGAAGCTGCATCTGAGGGTGAGGATGAAAACCTAGGCAAGAATGGCAAGGTTAAGAAATCCTTAATAAAAAGATTCATTCAATAGTCAAATGCCAGGTTAGACATTGTTCTCTGTTCTCCAGGGAGCTAATACTAATAATGATGATGGTGGTGGATTTTTTTTTATTTTAATGTCATGTGTCGGGGTAAATCAATTGTCCCTCTCACTAAGAGTTTCATAGGAGATTCTTGGATTAATTTTATATCCGTGACATGGGCAGCACCTTGATGTAAACCCTGTATACTGATCAGCCATATGGAAGGCAGCTTCATCCATCTGTGAGCTTTTGTGACTGACTTCTCTTCCGTTTCCATCTCCCCAAAACAGGAGCAAAACATAAACCCAAATAAATATGAGAGCCATGTGTACATCAGTAGACTTTCTTTGTTCTCAAGCAAAAAATACATGTAAAATGAAGGTAATCTATAGCTTACCATTATCTTGTATTCGGCTTCTTTCTAAACAATAGACTAATTTTAGAGCCACCACCCTATTTGGGTGGAATACTTCAAACTCACCTCAGAGGTAGGATTCAGACTCTTCTGTCTGGAACAACAGAGGCCTTTGCCATCTCTCTTTGCCACCCACAGTACCTGTGTGTGTCCTTGTACCACTTTCCCCAGCCTGCATGTGATTCTGCCTCGTTAAAGTTTCTTGAACCAGGCTTCTTGTTTACCCCAGAAACTTCAACTACAGATGTTTATGACTTGGTTTCTATGTTTCTTCTATGCTCTGCTTTCCCTGTGAATCTCCTATGTTATTCTACTAGAAATTTAGCTCTTTCTGGTACTTTCTGACCCAGAGAGTTGTGTAGCAGGAATCTTAAAGGTCTTATTAATAAAACCAAACCTGAGGCCAGTTGTTGGGGTGAATGCTAGAAGATCAGAGAAGCAGAACAAGCCACAGCTTCCTCACCTCACCAATTCCTCAGCTGATCCTGTTTCCTCAAACTGGAAGCCTCTGTGTTCTCATCCGAATGGGTCTCAGCTGAACTGTGCTGCTCAAAAGCCTAAAAGCTTAACCAGCCAAATGCTTCTAGTTTCTGGTCTTCACGCCTTATATATCTTTCTGCTTTCTGCCATCACTCCCTGGGATTAAAGGCTCACTTCTTGGGATTAAAGGCATGAGTCACCATGCCTGGCTGTATCTTTGAACACACAGAGATCCAGGTAGATCTCTGCCTCTGGAATGCTAGGGTTAAAGGCGTGTGCTATCACTGCCTAACCTCTATGTTTAATATTGTGGTTGTTATGTCTCTGATCCCAGATAAGTTTATTAGCATGCACAATATTTCTGGGAACACAATACCACCACAGAGTTATACACAATGTACCTCAGTTTTTCCTTCCTTACAAAGTGATTATTGCCTTAATATATGAAAAATGCTTTCATCACATTACTTTTTAAAACCCTTGAACAATTTTAAAAATATAGTTTTACAGTGCATCATGTAAGAGACTGTAAGACTCCCATTTTATGATTTTCCAGATTCAAGATTCGATACCCCCACCATCCGATCCTGCCTGAGCTTTAATTGCAGATGTGTTTTGTGTTTTCTGAACCTGACATGCTTTTCTGCTTCTTAGAGCTTGCCTATGCTGTTGCTAATCTGCAGCAACCATCTGCATTCCTTTCCTACCAGCATCCCCTATCCCTCATCCCTGCTCAGATGGCTTTAGCCCTAAGTTTGCTTATGGTATCAGCCATCTCTTTCTATGGAGTCATCTGTGTTCATGAAATGCAGCCTGGCCACATGTCTGTGGGATCTGCATCAATAGATTCAACCAAGTATTGAAAACACCTTTTTAGAAAGGCATCTATACTGAATATGTGCAGACTTGATGTCATTAATCTCTAAACAATGTACTGTAACAATTACTATAGCCCTATAGGTACTGCAGGTCACCTACAGATCATTTAAAATATAAGGGAGAGTATGTGGTGGCTGCATGGAACTACAATACTATTTTATTATCTAGGGATTTGGCATCTGCATATTTGGATATTCATGGGGAATCTGGAATCCATCTGCCTCAGATGCCAAAGGACATCTCTCTTTGCTTTTCAAGTTGTATTAGAATTACTTATCTGTTATCTTCAGTAGACTGAGAATTTCTAAAATGCAGGAGGCTTTAGATGGCCTTTGTAAATTCCTGAATCCTTTCTCAGAATAGGATCTCAGTAAATATTAGTCAGTTTCCAGTTTGGAGAGGAACACACACACACACACACACACACACACACACACTTCTATATTCACTAACAGCTAACAGTGCCGGTTTTGTGATGTTTCCTCAGCATAGAACTGATAAAAGGATGGGATAAGCTTGGCATCAGCTTCTATTTGTGTTTCATATAGTGTGAGTATTTTAATATTAAGCATAGATGGGCCTCAAGGAATGTCTTCATTGCTATTTGTCATGGAAAATGCATAGATTTACTTTTCTATCTTAGGAATGTTGTACTATAATAATTTTTTAACACTGATAGAAAGGCAATGCCAAACCCATCTTATCATGTTAAGAATTTGTTTCTCTGGGACTTGTGATTATTTAAAGGATATGCAGGGATTGACAGAGATGGCCCAGGAAGATGATTTTAGCAGTAGCCATAATAAGAAATCTAGAAATGGTCAGGCTGTGAGAGTTTTTTTTTTCCCAAAGCCACATTTAGAATTGCCAGATCTCTATTTTATAGCTTCATTTAAAATTGGGCAATTGAGCATGTGGATTGTATATTACTGTGACTATATATCTAATAGATTATAATGGTGTTTGTCCAAATACCATAGAAGGTAGACTGATCAAAATAGTTATAGATTTGGAAAGTCTTTGTACAAAGAAAATCATTGAAAACATTGAGGACCTAGATAGTCTGCAAAACCAGAAATCATTTCAATAATGCTCAGAGGTCTCCAAAACACAATGGGCTACTGCCACTGTCCCAAGTTGCCTACTATAACTGTCCGATAAAACTCTTCCACTGCACATACTGCATGCTTTGGCTGTAAGACACAGAGAAATCATTTCAAACTGACTTGGAATTTCCTCCCTGCTGGTTAATTTTCCTAGTGCCTGAAGGTACTATGTAGGCTGCTGATTTAAAAAAAAAAAAAAAGGCATTAATGCTCTTGACCCTGCCTGCTGCAATACCAATTTGCCAGGCAGGGTGTCCCCACTGGTACAGTAGTGGTATGACTGTTAGGAGGGAACTGATTTCTGATTAGATTTGAGGCCTGCTCCATAGGAAGCAGTTTCATGCCTGGATCTATAATTCTGGTTAAAAGCCCATGATTTTGGAGGTCTTAGGTTCTAGGCCAGAACCTATTGTTGTTATTTAGTTAAACAGCAATGCTTTTAAATTGCCCCCTAAATATTTGTATTTATGCTCATAGACTGGAGTACCTCTCAGTCTTGGTTTGAGGAGGTTCATTTTGCAGTAGACAACAGAAAGTAGAAAGATGCATAATTGGTCAGAGCTCTGAGACTAAGAGAATCAGTGCTCAGCCCTAGGCAAGACTTCAGTGTGAACTGTACCACCACAAGGCTCAGGTAATACAGTGAAAGAGGAGGCAGAAAAAAAAGGTTAAAGTCAGAGTATGAGGGGAGGGTGCTACGAAGTACTGTCTCTGAACATGGGACCACAGCCTCAGCCATGAAATCCCAGCAGCTATGACCGCTCCACGGGACCTTCATAAATCCAAGGCAGCTAACACCCCAGCATAGATGGGGTCGATAATGTCCAAGATCCACCCTTCACTGAGGGGCTATTGACAATAGATAGTTACTAGAGAGGAGGAATCCTTCTTTTTTGAGTTTGTGGCCACCAGTAGGTTCCCAATGCTTCAGTGGTTGCCCCCACACGTGTACACTTATGGTCAGCACTAACTGGACTTAGCCGATCATCATCATCATCATATCATCATCATCATCATCATCATCAAGACATGAAGTTGGCAAGAGTGTGATATAGGACATGGAGAGACTTAGAACAGGAAAATGGGATCAGGCATGATCATATTTCATTGGAGATATATATATATATATATATATATATATACACACACACACACACACACACACACACACACGTGTGTGTGTGTATATGTAGTTCTTAAAAAGAAAGAAAACAAATTAAAAAGCAATTAAATGCTTTATAGTTGATATTTAATCATATGTAAGTGCAGTCTGATTTTTACCACTATCCCATTCTATATGTATAATTGAGAGACATAATTGTCTATCATCAAAATTCATTAAATCATTGCTACCAAGTGAAAACATATATTTAAATATATGGAAGAAAGTTAGCTTATTTGGACATACACATTAGCTTTTTAAATATACATTATTCTTATTTTTTGATAATTTTATATAGATTTTCTTAATGATCTATCTTAATCAGACAGTAGCAGTTAGGGAATATGGTAGACATCTGTTTGCATTAAAGACTTTATAGTGGTTAGAGACTCTGTAGGGTCCCCATAGAGTCCCCAAGCTATCACCATGAAGTATAGCACTTACCCAGGATTCTAAGAGATTATCTGCAGGGGATTCTCCAATGTGGAAGAGAGCAGAAACACCATAAATGCCAGAGGAACAAGATGTTTCTCAGAGAACATCTTTGCACCAGCCACAGGGTATCACTGCTCTGTGCTGTGGGAGGATGGGCATTGCTGCCATCTTCCCCTAGGGGATGCAGACACCTGGCTTTTACCACATGGGAAGAATATTTAGTCATGGGATCTGAACTTGGAACTCCAGTGAGCTATCTTTTTCTGACCTTCCTTCCAGCTCCAATTGTGGCCCCAGTCCTATCTGATGACCTGTCATGGCTGAGCAAAGATTATAAAACTTCAAACAGAAAATTAAACTGGAGTCTATTCCCAAACTGAGTTTCTACATTACATTAGAGGGAATAAAGAAAAAAAAATATCCCACAAAACCAGTGACCTGTGTCTTGGAGCTGGGCATCATGTTAGTTTTGGATACATGCATAGAATTATAGTCACAAAATGATCTCAGTCAAGTTTACTTTTGTGTTTTACATCAACTTTGAAAGCTTAGATGGGGGTGGGGGATCAACATTGACGCATCACCACCATTTTGTCAAAATCTTGGAAATGAGAGTATGAAGAGGCAGATGTCTCCCTGGCCACTTTCTTAGCTGGAGTCTGTCTTCCTTTTATTACAAAGAGAAAGCAACATGTGTTCCTTATTACAACACATTCAAAGCAGGCACACCCAACCTTTCAACAAGACTTTGTTAAAAATGGGAGGGAATTTTAGGGAATAAAGCATATCCAGGCGATTCGTTGAAGAAGCCATTGCATGTGGGTTAACAGATCCTGGAGCCAGGCTGGCCTCAGTCTTAGGTCTGCATTATGCAGACAGTAGCCTAGTTGCCTTGAGACACATCTTTTCACCTGCATGCATCATTTGAATATAATACATGTGGGAGCCACGGATTGCTGGGAGGGTACAATATGGAGATGGGCAGAGGGACACCAGCATCGTCTCTAGTCATCTGGTATAAGGGCAGTCTGGAGTAATTTCTCTAGTACATTGTAGCTGGAAGTTTTCCTTTGTTCTGCCCAGTCTACAGTCGCTCAGACCCAAGTAAATACACAGAGGCTTATATTAATTAAAACTGTTCAGCCATTAGCTCAGGCTTATTACTAACTAGCACTTACACTTAAATTAACCCATAATTCTTATTTATGTTTAGCCATGTGGCTTGCTACCTTTTCTGAGTTCTGCCTTGTCACCTTGCTTCCTCTGTGTCTGGCTGGCGACTCCTTACTCAGCCTTCCTCTTCCCAGAGTTCTCCTTGTCTGCTTATCCTGCCTATAATTCCTGCCTGGCTACTGGCCAATCAGCATGTATTTTTAATCCATCAATCAGAGCAACACATTCACAGCATGCAGAGCAACATCACCCATCAGTACATCTTACTGCCAGCCTTGTATGGTGTTGGACTGTTAGTTTTGTGTTCAGCCTCTGTTATTCCTTTGCACCTCCTTACACCATTTGCCCTTGGAACAGGGTGTCTTCAAGAGGGGTGTTTCTGTTTCACACATTTGTAAGTTGAGTCTGGTTAAATCCATAATGCTGGTATGAAAGCTGATAGTGGTAAATCACTTTCATAGTCCAAATTTGAGAGTCAGCAATATTCCCAGTATCATAACTAGCATTGAATTTTTGCTGTTGACATTTAGGATTGTAATAGGGACATACTTTAGCTGAAATTCTGAATTCTAGGGAGAACTGTGATGTTGACTGGCTAAGGCCAAATGCCCTTTCCTGACTAGATTGGAGGCAGAAAAAAGTAATATTAGCATTTAGTAACATTTTCTTTTCAGAATTCTAAGAGAAATGTAAGACTCACAGATGTAAAACATAATTTGCTGCTCTGCTTTCCTTATTTTTCTGCCCATAAATTCCAACCTCTTTAGCTTTGCTACATGTCCTAGATGGCAAGTTACAAGTTTCCCCTCATTTTTCATTTCTGTTTGTGTCATTTTTTATATCATCTCATTTGCTTGACTTAGGACATGAAATTCCAAGCAAATAAATCACTATGATGTGACTTTGAAGAAAAGGTCTTGTGCCGAACTATTTTGAATTCCTATGATGTTAGAGGTACCTGTCATGTGATTAATATGGTTTAGCTTGTTGTGCATTGCATTTTTTTTCATTTGCTCTGAAAAAAAGAATGTATTACCAAATACTAAAGTGTGTTTGTTTCAAAAGTGTGATGAATTTGTGTGAATTTGGTCTTTTTCAATTAAGCTGTTTGGAAGTAGATCTACCTTCCTATCATATTTTCCTTTAGAAACAATTATAAGGTGGTTTCTCATGACTAGAGGTGAGTCACTCATGGGGAAGGTAGGCGTGTAGCTGAAGATTTCCTGTGTCCCACCCAGTCTGCAGCCGCTCAGACCCAAGTAAACACACAGAGGCTTATATTAGTTAAAACTGCTCAGCCATTAGCTCAGGCTAACTACTGATTAGCTCTTACACTTAAACTCAGCCCATTTCTGTTAATCTACATGTTGCCACGTTTTCCATGGCTTTACCTGTGTGCCATTACATGCTGCTCCCTGGATGGTGAGCAGGCATCTTCTCCTTCCTCTTCCCAGAATTCTCCTTGTCTGCTTATCCCACCTATGCACACACACACACACACACACACACACACACACACACATATGTATACACATACACACAGGCAAGCACACACCCATATACACACATACACTACACATATACACATTGCACACATACATACATATACATATACACACATGCACACACATACACACAGACACATATTACACATACACATACACACACACATACACCCACAGAGAAACACATACCCATACACACATGCATACACATATACACACACACAGGCAAAGACACACCCATATACACACATACACCACACACACACATACATCACACACACATGCATACACACACATACACACAAACACATAAACACATCCACACATATCACACACATAAACACATAAACACACACACACACACACACACACACACTTCTCACCTCTTGAGTGGCCCAGCAACTTCTTCCCAGGCTGCATGCCTGCCTGGGATGGTACATTCATGGCTACTCCTCATCCCAAAGTCCACTGGTTTCTTTAGTCACTTTACTGTTCATTTTAGCCCCGGGCACTAGCTGAATTCTATCCTTAAACACTTTCCCTTCTGTTTATTTACTCTATGATCAGGTCCCTTAGATCTTCTCAAGCCTTCTGTGCTGGCCAGTGTTTATGTCAGCTTGACACAGGCGAGCATCATTTGGAGAAAGTTAACCTCAGTTGAGAAAAATGCCTCTGCCAGACTGGCCTGGTGACAAGCCTGTGCTGGTACTTTTTTCCTTTTTCTTTTTCTTTTCTTTTTTTTTTTTTTTTTTTTTTTTTTGGTTTTTCGAGACAAGGTTTCTCCGTGTAGTTTTGGAGCCTGCCCTGAAACTCACTCTGTAGACCAGAGTGGCCTCGAACTCACAGAGATCCACTTGGCTCTCCTTCCTGAGTGCTGGTACATTTTCTTGACAGATGATCACTGTGGGTGAGAGGGGCCTACAGGGGGTGGTGCCGTCACGAGACCGGTGGTCCTGGGTGCTGTGAGAAGGCAGATTGAGCAAACCAGGAGGCACAAGCCAATAAAACGGCACTCCTCCATGGCCTCCACATCAGCTCCTGCCTCCAGGTGCCTGCCCTAACTACAAGCTATAAGCAGAAATAGACCCTTCCCTCCCCACACTGATCTTGGTGTATATCACAGCACTAGAAACCCTAAGTAAGATGCTTCAGTGATTGCTGTACAGGTTAGTTTTCTCGTAGCTCTATCAAAATGCCTGACAGAAGCGGCTTCAGGAAGGGAGGGTTCGTTTTGGCTCAAGGTTGAGGGCATAGTCCATCACGGAGGGGAAGCCACCACAGCAAGGGCTTAAAGCATCTGCTAACAGTGTGTCCTAAGTTAGGGGCAGCAGGCAATGGATGCTGATGCTCAACTTTCAGAGACCCCAGACCATGGAATGACACAGCTCACAATTAGGGTTGGTCTCCCCCGCCCCCAAATGATCTAACCTAGGTAATCCTAGATACACCCAGGGATTTGTTTCCATGGTGATTCTAAACTCCACCAAACTGATCATTGAGATTAATCATCACACTTGCCCTGGAAAACTGCGTTGGATCCATTTTCTCCATATCCCCGTCTGCCTTAGATACCTCCTTCATTGGTCTCGGGGTCATGACATAGCTTTCTCTACGAGCTCTTGAGACCAGTGACTTCATCTTTGTTTCTATAGTGTAAGTCAGAATAATATAAAGTCTCCTCTACTTTTCTAAGTTGCTGACTGGAACACCTATAATGAAACAAACATTGCGTAAGACAGCAACAAAAAAAAGATTAGCACCAAGCATATCTCATGTATATATACATGGGAGGTATCCAGAAAGAGGCATAACTCTAAATAGGTGGCTGAGGATTGGAGTTCTGATACTGTCTTATCTAAATACAACAAAGAGCAAACTTCCTGTATATGTGCAAATTCTTATTACAAAAGGACAATCTGTCTGCTTTCAGAATTCTTCTCAATTTTTTCCCTAAAATATCCAGTTCAAAATAATATTTGTGCCAAAGAGGCACATCTTCAGAGTGACGTATTTTAATCTGTAACAGGGATTCCTCTGATGTTTGGAAAAAATACAAAGGTTAACACAACTACCCTGTGTCCTAAGAGTTGTGTTAATACCCATTGTATGTAATTCAAGGTACACGTCTACATGAGTGTCTAGGCAGGTAGTTCTCAACCTTCCTTATGCTGTGACCCTTTAATTCAGTTTTTATGCTGTGGTGACCCCAACCATAAAACTATTTTTGTTGCTACTTCATAACTGTAATTTTCTACTGTTATGAATTGTATTATAAATAACTATGTTTTCTAATGGTCTTAGGTGACCCCAGGAAAGGGTTGGTTGACTCCAAGGGGGTCATGACCCACAGATTGAGAACCTCTGGTCTAAGAGTACCTCTAACAAATCACTATGCACTTGGAGGCCTATGGCAACATAAATTCATTCCGAGTAGATGTTTAAAAATGATCCTTGTGGTACAAAAGCCCAGGTAGCAGCTGGGTGGTGTCTCGAGGGATTTTAGTAGAGCTGCTCTTCTGATACTCTTAGCAGACTTTGGGTGCCTGGCAGACATCTCTGAATATGGCTCTATGAACTACAGTCTGTGTCTGCATTGCCTTCTCCCATATGAAAGTTACATTACATTCCTCATTGTCCCAACTCAAAGTCGGGACTCCAATCCATCTGCAAAACCTTTCCTTTGCCCTCTCAGTGCTACTCACAGATTCAAGCTGTTGGTGTGGGTGTTTTGCAGGGAAGACATTTACCTAGCTCAACAGTTTTACCCTCTCAGATCCTAAGATGGCTGTATGTTAGAGTCTACTCATATCCATTGACCAAAATCCATTAAATTATTCCATTCATTCACCCCAAACTTAAACTCATTTCATGGGAGTTGGGTAAGGATGAAAAACTTTTTTCATTTCATTTTTCTTTATTAAGACATTTTCTACTCACTCTACATACCACCCACAAATCCCACCTCCTCCCTCCTCCTACTCTCCAACCCTCTCTCCCAAGCCACCCCATATCCCCACATCCCCCAAATCGAGGTCTCCCATGGGGAGTCAGCAGAGCCCAGCACACTGAGCCTAGGCAGGTCCAAGCCCCTTCCCACTGCACCAAGGCTGAGCAAGGCATCACACCACAGGCACCAGATTCCCAAAAGCCTGCCCATGCACCAGGGATGGATCCCAATCCCCCTGCCTCGGTGCCCCCCAAACAGTTCGAGCCAAACAACTGTCTTCCATATCCAGGGGGCATAGTCAAGTCCCATGGACTAGCCAAGCCACTAGTCTACAGTTCATGGACTTCCACTAGTGTGGCTGGTCATCTCTGCA
>CABHPP010149344.1:0-23916 GCA_902168425.1 Peromyscus attwateri
AAAAACTATTATAACACCACTTAAACTTAGAGAAAATATTTGTTTTGCAATACTCTTAATTTATTTAGCCACTGTACTGTATATGTGGCTAGCAAAACCAGGGGTAGTTTATCCAGTAAGGGAGACAAGCAGCTTGCTAAACAGAGAAATAAATGTGTAAGTGTCGAGGAGGAAGACTACTCGGTGTTGAACAAGTTTCTCAGAGAGGAGAGGGGTCTGCGTTTTGAGAGTGTTCAAGAGATTTCCTGGGGGACATTAGCTTCACGTAGAGTTGATGGATTTAAACTGGGGGAGACTGAGGAGAGGGTGTTCCTGGTGGAGAGAATAGCCTGTGCAAAGATCCTATATTCAGAGATAGACTAGAATATTCGTGAACCTGAAGGAAGGTCTGTGCAGCTGGAGCACAGGGTGTCTGTGTGTGTTTATTGGTTCCTCTTCTGTGTCAATTGTTTTCTTAAAAAATGTGTGTGTGTGTGTGTGTGTGTGTGTGTGTGTGTGTGTGTGTGTGTGTGTGCATGTGTGGATGTGATTGCTCCTAGGCTCACAGTGGCCAGAAGAGGGCATCAGATCCTTCAGAGCTAGGATAGCAGAACTTCATGGGCTATTCGGCTTGTTCTGTGGGTGCTGGGATCTGAACTCTGGTCCTCCTGATTGCCCAACAAGCACTCTTAACTGCCGAGCCATTGCTCTTGTCCCTTCGTCAGCTTTCCCACTCATACGTCTTCCCATCACTTACAAAACCTGTTTCCAGACCTCCACTCCTGAAAGTGTCACACCGCTTGTCCTCTGTCTCTACCCATGTTTGTGAGAGTTCTGCCAGTGTTGTTCCGGTGTCGCTCCTGCCAGTCGGTGGCATGCCTTGGAAGTCTGGTGCCCACCCAAGGTGAATTAAATAGCCACCTGCAGTCTCTACTCTTCGCTACCTTAAAACATGTGGTCAATCTGGGAGCTCCTGTGTGTGTCCTGGGAGGAGTGAGGACATGGTTTATTGTTACGTAAATGGCTGGCTAGTTGTGGAAACAGTATTTACTGAATAGTCTATCCTTTCTCCGCTGTTTTGAAATAGCACCTTCACAACACACTGACACTGTGTAGATATTTGGGCAGGCTCTGAACCTTCTATTACACACCATTGATTTGATGTCTCCTCTTGGCCGGCACCTTCCTTTTTTACTCCTGTGCCCTTTAAAATCTGATAGAACAAAGCCCCACTCATTACTCTTTGTTTTTTTCTTTTCTTTTTTCTTTTTTTTCCAAAATGTTCTTAGTCCCAGGAAATTATTCTTCTGGATAAACTTTAGAATCATTTAGTTAATTTTGCAGATTAATTTGGGGACAAGTGACATCTAATCGATACTAGTATCCTCAGAAAAATGGCAAAGCTCTCCACTATTTTAAATCTCCTCTCGGGTTATTGGCTAGAGAGGACATCTTTAAAGAAAGCAGCAGCCTTGAAGACATTGCAGTTTCATCTAGAAAATACCATGACGTAGAAAACCTGACCAAAGTGAAAACCAGGCTGACAGTAGGGACACTGAGGTCCCTCTGCGGTAGGTCATGTTCTCTCTGAGGGTTTGGTCCACTGGGCAGACCTCAGCCCTGACTCTGCAGAGCCCTGGAAGGTAAGGAGACTGACATACAAAGCTCATTAGTGCTAGGTGCCCTCCTCTGGACTTGGCATGGGTCTCATTCACTCCCAACATGACCGGCAAAATGAGTTCTCGTGGGCTGTTTTTTTAATCTGACTCCAAGACCCTGGGAAGCAATTTAACTTTGCTAAGAGGAGGGTGGTGATGATGGCGCAGGGGACAGATGGTATGTGTGCCCTTGGCAGGTTGCTGAAAATGCTCTGCCAGTATTGCCCTTATTGAATTGAGAGCGCCACCTGCAGGCAAAGCTGCTCGTGTGGTCCTTTTGTGCCTGGGATAAGGGGGAGAGGTAGCCATTCCTGTTCTTGTTTTAAGTCAGCCTGGACTGTGAACGTTTCAGGGCCTTGTCTGTAAACCAGGACCTCCCGACTTGTTTGTGTCTGCTGTTCCGCATGGGGAGTTTGATGGGAATTGACTCCCCGCTACTCCCCACCCAGCTGGGAGGCACATCTGGAAGAGGGGCGGTAGGGCGCTCCAGGTTCTGCCGGCGGCGGCGGCAGCTGCCTTCCTTCTCCTATAGCTTGGGCTGGCAAGAGCAGCTCAGCTTTCTATTTTTAAACTGTCCGCTATGCTCCGGTGGAGGCTGCCTGCACCTCATGCTGAATCATGATCCAGCCTGCTAATTGCGGCAGTGCCTGTGGCCTGCCAAGTACCCAGACGGGCATCTGGTTCTGCATTTTTTTTTTTTCTTTTGGGTTCCCGCAGTAGGACAGACAGAATGACAGATACTCCCAGAGGCAGGGGTCCCAGGCAGGCCCAGTCAGTACTTCTGTGGTGCTCCTTACCTTTGGGTTTCTTCGTAAAAGAAATTTATAGATACAACACCAAGCAGCGCCAGATTGTTACAGTTCACGCATTAAAATGAGGGGCGTTAGGACGTTGTGTATCAGACACACATATTTCAGCCATCAAAGTTGCCTTCATTCCCACTCCTAGAGCAGGTAGCATCCACATGCAAACCGTATTAAAAAAGAGTATGTGTAACACACACAGGCTGATGTATGAGGTTGACTCTGTCTTTTCTTAGAAGCCAGTTTTGCTGGGGCCATTATTACATTTCTGAAACGCCGGGGAATGAAGAATTGTTCCTCCAGGGTGCTGGCAGCCTGATGTTCTTTCTCACTGGGTGCCTGCTAGTGCATTCTCTCCTTAATGTCCCTACCTATGAGGTCACGGGACTAAGAAGGACCACAGGCCCCTGCTGTGAGGACTTAACCTCCATACCTCATCCTCTTTCTGGAACCTCTTAGACCTAGCTTCCAGTGGCTGCAGGAGGCTTGATATCATGACCTGTGGACAGAAGCTACCTCCACACTACCAGGAATCTAAAGGACTGAGTGTCGACAGCCCTTCCTTACTTTTGACAATGGTGTGGCTCTCGTGAGACATTTTCCCATCACCTTTTAAAACACAAGGGGGCTGGTTTTTAACTGTAGCTGCCGTGTGGGTGTGTGAGGGCTCATCTGGGTCTGCCCCTCAAGCAGAGCCCTCACCTGGTCAGGCATTACCAGGGTTGGTCCCTTTGACCCATCAGAGGGTCAGAGAATCCAGAGCTAGATTTCTGTCTGTTCTGAGGGCACAAGGGCTGAGCAATGCTGAGGGAAGAAACGGCAGCCAGGCTGTGACCCCCTCGTTCTCAGGCAAAGGGCTGTCTTACTTCTTGACAACATTAGGTCTTTTCTTAGGGTATAGGCCAGCCCACAGGCCAACAGCACAAGCCAGATACTCTTCTAGGATTTGGCTGTGTGTAGTCAACTTCAGAGAAGGCAATTTGAGCGAGATGATGATGGTACTCTCTTTTCTGCAGTCTTTTGTAGGGGAGAAGAAAGAAAGACAGCTTCAAGGGCAGCTGTCAGAGGGGGCCTGGAGGAACGCAAGTCTCAGCTCTGTTGACTGAACAGATTACCATCTGCCTCCCTCAGGACCGCTGGAAGTGCCCTTATGATGAGTGAGGACACTTATAATAGGCAGACCTTGGAACTGGCCCGTTTTTGGAATGCAGTGGGTGCCAGGCTTCTGCATCTTGCAGGGTCTCTGATGCACCATCCGTGGAGCTTGACCAACTAGTGTTGCCTGACCCCTCACCAATCTCAGAAGGCTTCGTGCAGACTCCATGGCTGAGTCACCAGAGACCGAGGGCAGGCTGTTTCTGTAGGAGTTACAGATTTCACAGTTGTGAGATCCTAGTGAGTAGCAAGTGTGGTGGTCCGTTCTTTGAAATCTCACTCCAGCTCTGGAAGGGGTCATGCCATGGAAAGACCACAGAGCTTTCAGGACATGGCAAGCTGGAGGGGAGGGGGTTGATTGGGATAATGATGTCTTCTATCCCACCCCATCACTGCCATAGCTCACACCTAGCCCCTCTCCTCACTGAGTCCTCTTTTGATCTTGGCTTCCTACCCTTCCCTCCTTCCCAGGGAATTCCTGGAGACACAGTTCACATTTAGTTTCTTCCCTCATCTCCGACTTAACTGCTCAACCCACAGCAATCTGGTTCCACCCCCACCACGCCACTGAAATTATCCTGGTAAATGTCACCTCTGAAGACGTGTGAACAGCAGATCTGAGTGTACGATGGGTCTTGTGAGCTCTTTTCTTTCTCAGGCTTAGCAGGGCTTGACTTCTCAGCCCCCTCTCTGCCATGATGGTAGGGTATTGCTCTCTTCTGCCCTTTTCCCTTCTGACCATCCCTGCTCTCTCCTCAGAGATCTAGGCTCTCTTCTATCTCAGTCCACTCAATGAGCTGTGTGACCTCATCTATCATTTTCAGTCACCCCTAGAGTTCGATGTTTTCTCCTTCATATTTCTTTCTGGCCCCCAACAAGGAATTTCAGGTGCCTGTGGACATGTTCACTGTATTGGCCCTCCCCCTCCCCCAATCTCAGCTGGTCTAGATGGAATTATACCCTGCCTTCCAGGGGCTTCCCCCTGTATTTTCCCCACCTCAGTGGTGTACTATGGACTGCCTCATCCTCCACCTCAGTGATGTGGAGTCATCTCTTGTCTCCAGACACGTCTGCCCTGGCAGCTCTCCATCAGTGTCAAGGCCATTGCCTTCCTCCACCCGCATTTCTACCTACCCCATCCAGGCTCTCAATCCAGTTGTTCCTGGACCATTGGATACACCTCTTAGTAGATTTTTGCCTGCTTTTGCCTGCCGCTAGCACTTATCCGACCCATTCTCCTTCCTGAAAAAGGAATGTCTGGTATCATTTGTGTATGCCGCCTGCCTCAACTCACTGTTTGAAACTTAATCCCTGGTGTAACCGTGTTGAAAGCTGGGACTCAATATGAGATGATTAAGCCATGAGGTTTCTACCCTTATTAGTGGCATTATCTTGGGAGTGGGTTAGTTGTGAATAGAGGTCAGCTCCTTCTTTCTTGCTAGACTCTTCTCCTTCTTTCTGCCCTGGGATGGGGCAGCAAGAATGCTTTCCCCAGCTCTGCCTCCTGACTGTGGACTTTGCAGCCATCAGAACTCTAGGAGACAAACCTCTGCTCTTGTATAAATTCCCAATCTGTAGTAGTCTGTTCATATCAACACAGAACGGACTAAGACATCTGAGGCTCCAACATCTGTCTGCTTATGTCCGGTACTGCTCGGGTTCCCGGTGGAAGCGGACACCAGAGCACAGCCCATGCAGCCCTGTGCAGTATCCACCTTGCCTCGCCCCAGCCTCAGTTTTGCTGTCTCTCCTGTTGCTCGCCGACCCCCCCCCCCAGCTGTCTGTGCAGCCTAGTGCATCTGATTCCAGAGCAGAGGCCCCTGATATCCCTCTGACCAGAGTGGCTCACAGTCTCACACCCCAGGACACCCCCCTTTATTGTTTTCAGAACACCGTTTTAATGGAGATAGAACGGCTTTCCGAAGCCATAGTTAATCCATGCCTCCGTTTCTGCCAGAAGGTGTGTGTATACACAAACATCACTGTTCGCCACCAGTATGTATTTCCAGCCAATCGAATCTGAGTTTTCACATTTGCCTGCATGGGACTGTCTGTCCTGGATAAATGTACTATTTCCTCTCACCTTTTTAAAGACAGGAAAAATAGTTCAAGCATTCCCTAAGAGTGCAGAGACTCCAAGTGGAGCAGATCCGGTCTAGCCTTAGGAAGAGGCTTGGCCCAGAGGCTGGGCGGCGTCCGTCCGTCCGCACAGGGCTCTCTTTAGGGATTTGGTGTGCTTTGGCCTCATTCTCTTACTCTTACTCCAGGCTGCCTTTGTTTCTGCTTCTGTTTATTCTAAAAACAACAGTTTTTCCCCTCGAGGACAAAAGCCACCTTGAGCGGCGACTCTGCCCACTGACCAGGGAGCAGGTAACTTATGCAGGTGAGGCTGGCAAGAGGGTAGAGATAGGGTGTCCCGATGAATATATACGCAGCTCCCAGCTGCAGGCGCATGGCTCTGGGCTCCCGGGCTGCCGTGGCCTAATTGCTGTCTTCTGAGCAGATGGCTCACTCCCGTGCTAAGGCTGCCTGAGAGGTTCTGCTATTAACACCCGGGTTGCTGCAACAAGAGCTTCCAGTTCCTTACCCCCCGTTTCCAGGAGTTCATTACTTGGATCCTTATAGTCCCCCTCACACCTCCAGCTAAATTTAGATGTTGGAGGTTTCACCACTTAACAGTCTGTGGGTAGGCTCTGTGAAGTGCCATTCATTCATTCACGCGGGCGCGTGTGAGTGCCGAGAGAGAGCGCCCTGGTGACGATGGGACGTAGCGCCTGTTCCCCTGCAGAAAGATGGGAAAGCACACTGAGGACAGCACAAAGGGACGAGTACTTTCAAGAAAGTGAGCTGACTTCTCTGGAGAACAGGATGGCAAGGAGCAAGAGGGACAGAGGGCGGGGCCCGGAAGGCTGGTGATGGTGTCCTGTGCTGCCACCATGGTGGCCAGCCGTTAGCAGGCCGCAAGCCCTGCAAAGGGTGTGCCTAGCTGTGCAGACTGTGCTAGGGTCCCGAGCCATGGGCCCGATACCCTCAGAACTCCTCTAATGTGCCATAGGCACTGGGGAGACAGAACTGGTGTTTGATTCGGAGGCGGAACCTCTTGGTTCCAAGTGCAGACAGAACATTCTCTGGGTGGAATTGGACACGCCCTGCCCTGTAGAAACAGGCAGGCTGAAGCTCTCTGTGACCATCACCGAGATGCTATTGTGTGGGAGAAGCAGATACATTCCCATCTGTGGTCCCGTTGGCTGCATGCTTATCGGTAAATAAGACAGAAACAAGACTTCCCGCACAGAACCGTGGTCTCTGGGTGGAGCTTACTATGGGCCAGGGCCGTTTCCTGCTCTGCTTCTCCCGGGCCTGGCGCACAGCTGCTCTTCAGAGGCACACTCCTGCGTGCTCACACACTCCTGCATGCTCACACCGCTCATGGAGCTGGCTCCACATGACAAGCTGTGTTGCTTGTGTTTGCACTGGCTTTATAAGATTAGATATTGAAAAATCTTAAGGACTACCTATATATTTCAAAATGTAGAATGTAATGTTAGTTTCCTTCCTCCGTACCCATTCCGGCTTTCAAAGTAGTTCTTTCCTGGTTTGTATTTAAAGCAGTGGTTGTTTACAGTGACTTTGTAAGTGCCTGCTAAGATGAGAAGTCTAAAGATGACATTTCTTTCTCTTTTTTTTTTTCACTCATAACTTTACATTTTTCAGGAGTTAACCATGACCGTGGTTGTTTTATGGTGATTTTGGTGCCTCCATAATTCTTCCCTGAATCTACAATACAATACAAATAAATCTGTATTTATTTATTTATTTGATTGTTTGTTTCTAGGGGTTGGACACACATGCTAGGCATGCAGTCTTACCACTGACATCTCAGCCCCTAAACTTTTTTGATACGATTTTTTTATATGGACAGATACAGCCAGTCATGTGTCAACTCCCTTTTTTCCTCTAGAGTTGTCCTCTCTGCCCTTTCTGGTCACAGTCTTGATTCCCACTGGCTTGTCTCTGGGCTCTTACATGTGGAGGTTGACACTGGGCATCTTCCTCAGCCCCCCTGAGGCTGGATCTCTGGGTGGAGGTTGACATTGGGCATCTTCCTCAGACCCCCTGAGGCATGGTCTCTGGGTGAGGGTTGACACTGGGCATCTCTCTCAACCCCCCTGAGGCAGGGTCTCTGGGTAGAGGTTGACTTTGGGCGTCTTCCTCAGCCCCAACCCCTGAGGCAGGGTCTCCGGGCTTGCTTCTCTTGATACTCAACTGCTCTCCTGTGCTCCTCTCTCTGTTTCTGAATCTCCATCTGCCCATGTCTTGGGCTGCACCCAGATTTGAATTAAGAACATTTTGATCAGCCTTGTGAGTAAAGGGGCGACTATTCTGAGAGTTGACTGGCCAAATATGGTTTGCTCTTCTACCTTCACATTTACCCCGCAGCATGGTAAAGTTTAAGTTAAAATTAATTTCCCTCAGAATTTTGAAGGTGTCACTCTAGAATCTTCTAAGTTCCAGTATCTCTGTAATGTCACCCTGATTCCTATTATTATATGTGGTCTGATCTCTTCCCTCTTCTACCTCTCTACAAGGCTCAGAATTTTTGAACTGGTCTACTTCTCTGAATTGTCCCAATGGTGTATGTGTCATGAGGTCCGTTCATTTGTTGTGGTCTTGTCAGTTTGAAAACCAATGCCTTTGATTTCACGGAGTTTTTCCTGTATTGCTTCTTTGGTTATTTCTCTCTCCCTTCTTCTTGTATTTCCAGTCAGTAAGGTGCTAAAACTGTTAGGTTGATATTTAAATGCTCTTATCTTTTCTCCATGTTTTGTTTGTCTCTGAACAGAGAGATTTCCAAAACTTTTCTTCCGGATGTTTTGTAGACCTGTTCAAGCCACCGCACACAACACTTTCTGTCTCTTTTTAAAGTAACATTGATGGGCACAACATAGTCTTGTATGTCTCAGAGGGCTACAGATTGTAGCATTTTTCTCTCTGAATTGCTTCCTACTCTTCACCCTCTTCTCCCTTTTATTAAAAATAGATTATGTTCTCATATAATACGTCCCGATTATGGTTTCCCCTCCCTGTACTCCTCCCCACCTCTCCTCCAATCAGGATCCACTCCCTTTCAGTCTCTCATTGGAAAAGAACAGGCTTCTAAGAGATAACAACAACACGTTACAAAATAAAATATAACACGATAAAACAAAACCCATCACATCGAAATTGGACAAGGCAAACCAAGAGAAGGAAAGGATCCCCAAGAGAAGGCACAAGAATCAGAGACCCCCTCATTCACACGTCCGGAGTCCCATAAACAGACCAAACTGGAAGCTGTAATGTGTACTCAGAGCCCCTGACATAGACCCGTGGGGACCCCTCCTTCAGTCTCTTCTCACATTCTTTCCTCCCATTGTTTGTATATTCATTTGTGTGAGTGGCCATATGTGCACGGGCACATGTATGTAAGTGTGCATAGACATGTGCACACTTAGGTGTGGAGACCAGAGGTTGACATTTGGGCATCTTCCTCAGCCATCCTGAGGCAGGGTCTCTCACCACTTCTGCTAGTCTGGCTAATTAGCTTGTCCAGACATCTCCGTCTCCACCTCCGAGGTCTGGGATTGCAGACATCTGCAGAGTCCATCTGGCTCTTATGTGGGTGCTGGGGATGCGAACTCCTGTTCTCATGCTTGAGCAGCCCTGGGCTTTATCCACGGAGCCATCGCAGCAGCCCCAACCCTTTGCATTTCAAATTGGGAACTTCCTTGACTATGGATAAGACTGAGACCAGAGGGGAAGCTCTGCTTCAGTAATTGGGGCGTGTCTGTTCTTAGGCTTCACTGAAATGGACTGAGCTGGAATTTAGACGTATCACTGAGGGTAGGTGGTGGTAGGCATAGTCCCTGACTGTCTGCATCTAGAGATATTTTCTCTCAGGCTTTTCATGGTTTCCAAGTCTGCGGATTCTAAACAGATAATGTCTCCTCCCCCACTGTGATGGAGAGAGGAGGTCACCCGAAGGCCACAGCCAGCAGACTATTTGCTCCTTACACATTTCAGCCTGTCCCTTGGTTTCCAACCCCATTCTCCACTTCTCCCCACCTCTGTAGAACCCGATACTTCCAACTTCCCCAGCTCTGGGGGCCTCTGTGGTACTCCGGTGTTCTTACTCACACCTTTCTGGTTCTGTTGGGTCCTTTATCACATTTCTTCAAAGTTTCTTCTCATTTCTGGAATGTTGAAGAGGGAGAAATGATCAGATGTTCGATTTATCACATTCAGTGGAAGTGCTAATTTCACTTTAATGTGTTTTGGAATGCTTTTTTAAAATGGATAGGATCACAGACACTCACCCATGCGGTCCTTGTGCCTGATCTGATTGGGTTTTGATGAAGGAGGTGTTCATTATCCCCAGTTTACCGTGTGTGTGTGTGTGTGTGTGTGTGTGTGTGTGTGTGTGTGTACGGGCAGAGAGAGACTGAGTGATTGGAATGGGTGATGTGGCAGCACCCAGGCTGAAGGTGCAGCTGCTCTAAACTTCAGGCCCTATCTCGAGGACTGCCTGTCAGGGATGAGCCTTGTGTGTGTGCCAACCAGTGTGTTTACAGCTCATGGTCATGGATGGACATTGGGCTGGAAACATGTTGGAAAGTTTCACCGCCTCTATGAGGCTCTCCTAAAATGGTCGCATCCTCCTTAGCACCATGTAGGCAGAGGGGTGTATAACATTCAGAGCAGGACATGGACTCAGAAGGACATTTTATTCTTGGATTCTGGTTCCCTGTTACAGTGACCCTGCAGGAAGGGGTTGTCTGTGGAAGCGCCTGTCTTCCATGACCGATTTCTGTTACTGAGGACGGCAGAGTAACTCGGTGCAGAGCGCTCAGTCATGTTTTAGTGGCCAGGCTGTATGTTTTTAAAAGTCTGGAATCCAAATTGCAGCATTAAATGTAACTAATGACCTTGAGTTGAAGCGGCCAGAGCTAAGGAGCTTTATCTGTGTCCAGGCAGTGAACTAGCAGGGCTGGTGTTAGGTCATGCTCCTGTCGGGAAATGGTTGCAGACACCAGCAGCAATGAATACCCGACTTTTGCAAGGGAGCTCACTGGAGTAATTTAATCACATTGATGCTTGTTGGAATTTAGATACTATGTCTGAATATAGAGATGCCATTTTTACATGCATTGTAATATTTTCTGTAGATGTGTAAGTATATGAGCACATGTAAAACAACCTGTTTGGAGGTAACCTCGCCATGCTTCCTAATAGCACCTGCCAATATTTTATGAACCATATCTTATGTATTTTATGTCCTTATAGAGCATCCCTGGCATACCACCCCTACTGCTGTTTCATTTACCAATTGGCATTTCCCCAAGAGGAAAAGAATGCTGAAGCTACAGAATAGAGGGCCTGTAACCAGTGCCCCCGAGGTGACTCCTTCCCCTGTCACTTAGCTGTCTCTACACGAGAAGACCTGCCCAACAGCCATGTTGCAATTCCATGAAACAGAACACAGGCAAAAGGTTGGGAGATCAGGGTTGGGAAACAGAAATGTCAAAATGGTCCTTTGAGACTAACAAAAGACTGGCTTGCATTCTCACCCCTTAGCAATTGTCTTGTGTTTCTGAGTATTGTGTCAACAAGCCTGGACATTTTGTTGTTGCCCTTGGGATGATTTAGTGGGGTAAGACAATCTCACCACTTCTTTAGCATCTCTGGTTGGTTCTGGCAAGCACAAAGTCCTGGGGCTCCTCAACATGAGTCCTCTTGTGGGAGAAGAGGGCTTTATCAGATAGACCGCTTAGAGAGGGACATGATGTTCCTCATTCAACACAAAAGTTCATCAGGAGAATTCCAGTTTGAATCTCACGGCCCAAGAACCACGTTTGCCGTGTGGTGAGGGTAGACTCAGAGGTATTGGGCATGATGGAAGTGTGTTGAGCAGGTGGCGTGGTATGAGTGGAATCTCCAGGCCAGGCTTAAAGTTGCTTTTCAGAGGCCTTTAACCATGCTCAGCTGCAGCCACACGAGGACACAGGTTCGTCTAAGTTTTTGCTGGAAGTGATGGAGTTTTGTTGACACACAGGGTCCTCCAGCTGGCTTGGAATGGAAAGACTAAAGGGAAAAGGAAACGCTTGCCATGGGGACCTCTGTGGCACAGGGAGATGATCACGTGGTGAAGAGCCGTCTCTGTGATGCGGGAAGGTGGATGGGCGTGGTGAGCCAGAGGGCCGCTGTGTCAGATCTTAAGTCACTTCTTCTTGCCCCTTTGGATTAGTGGCATCGGTCACTGTTCTGAGCAGTCAACACTGCCATCACCAGGACACATCTGATGTGGAGGTATAAGGTGACCTTGGGGTGGACCACCAAAGTGCTTAGATGGGCCAGTGCAGAGCAACGTCCTCGCTGGAAGGCAGTCATCTGGCGGGGCAGCTGCAGCACCTCTGGCAGAGTCCTGGCAGTAGGAGGTGGGGAAAGGAAGCAGACACGGGCATGTGGGGACTAGGAGTCCGATGGAACCGGGCAACCGTGTATGGGAACAACAATTCCTACTCTCCACCGGGCAGCACTTCTCACTCATTCCTGGGTGATCCTTCCATCGTTTATATATGACAGAGAGGTACTTCTGTGACACGGAGGGCCTAGATGGTTCCACAGGGCTATCCCACCACAGGACTCCCTGTTTTTACAGGAAACCCAACAGCTGTGGCGAGTGGTACCGTGAGACTAAGTGTTGCCATCGATTGTGTCTACAATCTGTTGACTTGAATTTGTCTCCACTGTACTTGAACTCCGTGGCTCCTGTTGCCTGGGGTGCTAACTGTACATTAGCAGCGTGAGGCCGGAGACACGCCGCTTTATTTCTATTAATGCCAAGAGAGCGAGCAAGTTAAAAGCAGTAACTAGGACAAACGGCGCTCTTATTGGCGGGTTCTCCTTTGGCTGTCGACGAACCTGTTTTATTTTTCGTAGTGTGGCCTTTATTTCCTCATCTGTTGTTTTCTGAACCTCCCGGGTTAAGAATTAAAGTTTGATGAGAGTAGACAGATGAGGGTCTTGGGAAAGACGAAAGACATTTCTGTAGAAGTGGAGAGGTCCATGGAGCAGGTACAAGAAGGAAGGCCTGGGGAGTTTTCCCAACAGAAAACTTCTGTTTCTTGACTATGAAGTGAGAGCAGTGATATGTGGATGTGGTTCAGTCAGACGTCTAACCCTCCCGTTGTGGACCCTTTATAACTTTCCCTTGCTGCTGTGTGCCAGTGAGATTTTAATACAGTGGCAGGAGAGAAATTGTGGAGCCTCCCATTGAGAACGTGCTTAGGAATCAAATGAGTGTGATAATGAGGATGAATGTGAGCTGTTGTCCCAAAGAAATGAGAGGAGAGTGTAGTAGCACACACGAAGGAAGAGTGCCTCTTCTCTGCTTCCTCCCGGGCCTTTGTTCATCTGTCCTGCTGTCCAGCCAGCCTGCCATCTGTCTGTCTGTCCATCTCTCCATGCATGCATGCATCTATCCAGGGAATTGGCTTGCAGGGCTCCACCCATGTGAAAGGCCAGGAAGGAAGGACTTTAGGGATGCAAGTCTAAATCAGAAAGTGAACCCTGTCCCAGAGTCTAATGTAAAAGATGAGCACAGAACATGGTGGCCAGAAAGCAGAAGCAATAATAATGATAATGATAATAATAATAATAATAATACAGAGATGAAGTACCAGGGAAAGTTACAACTTCAAGGCAGAGGATGTGGAGCCTGGAGTGTGAGCCTGTGGGGAAAAACAGGGCAATATCTGGCAGAGATACTCTTTTTTGTTTGTTTTTAATGGGCTCATAGGCTTTGAAGTCAGAGCAAACATCTTAAAGTTATATCCTTGCACATTATTGATCCAGCATAGGATCATATGGGTAAATGATGACAGTCATTAATAATATGAAATTTTTACCTACATGTGAGTTTCTACCTTCTCTCTGAGTCTCAATACAGAATTGGTTTAAATAAAACACATTTTCTGAGCCAGACATGGGGACACATACCTATAATCCCAGTATTTGGGAGGCTTAAGCTGGAGGGTTATGAGTTTGAGGCCAGCCTGAGCTATGTCAAGGACTGGAGATGAAGCCCAGTGGCAGAGGATTTGCCTGACCTGTACAAGGTCCTAGGTTTGAGCCCTAGCACCACACAATAAACACACATACAATCCTTTTCTCAGTCTTCTTTATATCCGCTGATAAGGCTGTGAAATTGAGGTGTTCACCCCAAAGAGCAATAGGCTGGAAATGAAGGAAAGTGCTAGAAAGGGAGCAAGCTGGGTACTAGCAAAGGATAATAACCATGGGGCAGCTCAGAATTGGTGTTCAAGGTGGACATGGCGCCTGGTGGTTGCTTTTTTTTTTTTTTTGGCTCTAAGCTGTCCAAGGTGAGATGGGTTAGCCAACACCAGACCAAAATTACTTTGTGGACCAACAGTCCACGGTGGGTGTGCTGTCTCTAGAGTCAGGCTCTCCACTGAGGAGCCGGATCTGCCCCTGAATGGCTGACACACTGAGGAGCCTCAGGAGCCAGCTGGCCTATGGCCAGGGAAAGGGAGACAGCCCCAAGCACAGCTGCCAGCACCTGGGCCTGGCAGTCAGCTGAGTCTGCTTGTGGCCATTGAACCCTGCCGATGTCCCTGAGGTCGGGATCTGGGGACATAGTGAGTCTTGGGAGAGGATCAGTGAACACAGAGGTGGCGGCTTTCATTGGTTTTTCCATCAGCTGGAGAGGTTCAAGGGGTCCTTGGATGCCACAGGCAGTACTGTCCCCTCAAGGGGATTTAGTGTAGCTAACCCTGGCAGTACAGGCCTGCAACCCCGGCTACTCAGAAGGCTGAGAAGGGAAGATAGCAGGTTTAAGTCCTAACCTGGGATATGGAGTGAGTTCAAGGCCAGCCTGGGCAACTTTAGCAAGGTCCTATCTCGAAATAACAAGTAAATCCAGCTATGGGTATGGTTTAGTGAAAGAGCACTTGCTTGAGGACCTAGGTTCAATTCCTAGGATCTCCAAAAAAATTAAAAATAAGAAGATATGTATTTCATCTAACTGGTGCTTTTCAAATATTGAGGATATTAATAATGTTATCAAAGGAGATCTTACACATAAACACAACATCTTACTGAATCTTCGGGCAGCGACTCTGTATGGCAGGCCCATGTAGATGGCACCCCACCCAAGAGAACCGGGCAGGCGAAAGCTCTGCTCCGTATGCGTGGCTGGATATGGATATGCCTGTTTCCAAATGTGCGGGGCTGTCTGTGGGCTGACAGTGGGCTCACCCCGTCTGTCACCCCCTGGTTGAGTTATGGGAACTGTGACTAGGATAGCATAGTACAGAAACCCCACAGTAGAATCTGCGGCCGTTCTCTGCGAGCTCCTCCGGCCTCGTGGCCTCAGGTGGTGAGGTCACAAAGTCATGTTGGAATGATATGAAAAGAAAGTCATTTTCGCTTGTTCTCTGTGGGGGATGTGTGAAGTCATAGAATCGGGTATAGAGGAAGTGTGCACTGATGAAGCCTGCTGTGATTTAGTGGTCTTGCCTCAGAACTTTGTAGATTAATCATAACTTCCTAAAGTAATCACTCTTGTCCTTTCAGTATATTTTTGTTAGACTATGGCTCCTCTTTGTGTCTCTGTCTCTGTCTGCCTGTCTGCCTCCCTCCCTCCCTTTCCCCAACATCTCTGTGTCTCTGTCTCTGTCTGTCTGTCTGTCTCTGTCTCTTTCTCTCTCTCCAGCAGTGCCAGGGATAGAAGCCAAATTCTTATGCATTAACCAAGCATTCTACCCATGAGCTACATCCCCAGCCCAAGTCATGGTTTTCTAACTTTTTTCCCTTATGACAAAATTCAATTAAATGATGGTGCTATTTGGGAATTGTTATGTTTGGAATTCATTTGCTCATTTACTCAAGTAAAGACCTTGCCATATGAGAGGGTTTTCTTGCCTTTGGGAGAAGATAAAGAAAGGGTGCTAAAGCCAGGTCACGTGATGGACACTTCAGGTCTGGCTGGCTGCAGAAATTGTTCATAGTTTGGATGCCTGGGTTCCTTTTACTCATGGCTGGTGGACGGCTGAAGAGTTGCTGGCACATGCCAGCAGCATGGTGGAGAAGGGGTCATAGAGACACACAAGAAGAAGGCCACACTGTAGCTCAGTGCACTGGTCCTGGACTATGGGGTGGCATGTGAGGAAGTGTTTGTGAGCAGGGACCCTGCTGGGGTCACACTTGCTGGCTGTCCCATGGGGGCCCTCAGCTTCTTATCAACATGTTGATGCTGGTGGTGACTTCTGACCCTGCAGAAGGGGTCCCCTTGCTGGATGTCCTGGAGGGTGATGTGAAGCAGGTCCTGGAGAGAGAGGGGGGGGGTCTGTACTGGGGCAGGCCTGCAGGGGAGAGAGACAAAGGACATCTGTGCTTTATTGATCCTGCAGCTTTAGAGAAGTGGCAGCTTCCGAGGATGTCAATTCTTCATTAGCTGAGCTTTAGTGTATCCTAAAGATCCATTTTGAAAATAACTGTTTTGGATGAGAGTCCTTCAGAGAAATGCATTGCTCTTTCCTCCCTCTCTTTCTTCTGGGCTGTTTGTTTTGTGGTTTGAGATGGGGTCTCACTGTGTAGCCTAGTATAACCCGAACTCATGAGCCTCCCGCTTCAGCCTCCCATGTGTGGGACTGGAGGCATGTGCTACCACACCCAGCTCCTGCTCTCTTGTGTGTGCCGTGTGTGTGTGTGTGTGTGTGTGTGTGTGTGTGTGTGTGTTCCTGAACACACGTTAGGAAGTCACAGGACAACTCTTTGGGACTTGCTTCCCACCTTCTACCTTGTTTGAGGCAGGGTCTCTCTCACTTCTGCTGTTGCTCAGCATACTTGCACTAGCTGGCCCTCAAACTTCCGGTGGATTTTCCTCTCTCTGCCTCCGGTCTCGTCCAAGGAAGGCTGGGGTTGCAGATACGTGCCACTACATCAAGCTTTTCGTGTGGCTTCTGGGGCCTGGGCTCGGGTTGTCAGGCTCGTGCCCTTAGCCTGGTCCTTTTCCCCACCAAGCTATCTCCCCGAGATCTCCCCTCCCTCCCACTTCTTTCCCTCTCCCCCTTATTCCCTCCCTGTTCCCCGTTCCATTCTTCCCCTTCCCTCCCCCCTTCTTTTCTGCCTCCTCTGCTCTCCCTGCATCCCTCCTTCCTTCCTTCTCTTCCATTTTCCCACCTCATTTTGAGGATCAGTTCCTGGGAAGGGGGAGCAGGTACACGGGGCTGCCCTCAGCCACCTCCCAAAGGTGATGGTGACAATTGCTCCTTCCTCGGCCTCTTAGGGACAGGTGACAGCCTTTCTCTGTCACCTCCACCTCCCTCAGTGACCTCCCTTGCGCCATGCTCCTCCTCCCGGAGGAAGGGCCCAGCTGTAATTATGTGAAGGCTCCAGGGAACGTGATTAGAAGGGAGTGAAAGATGCATCTGCTTAATATTTTCAAAATATCATTCCAGTCGCATAAACATAAATAAAACATGGACTCTGCCCATGAAAAACTTCCTCTCGTCAAGGAGATGGATTCATGACCAACATTTCCAAATGGCTGTAAACACTCCGCGCCACTGCAGTCCCCTGCTCCTTGCTTTTCCTGAACATGCTTGCACATGCCCACACACCACAACCTCAAGTTATCTATTCTTCTAGTCTCCCACACGATGGCCTTGTGGCCTGGACCTTGTGTCACAGTAACTTGTACACAGATTTTTAGCTTCTAGCTTGTAAGAGCCTTGTCAGGTTTGCAGGAGGGGCATGATGTTCTAAATTCATTAGTTAAAAAAGAACAAACAAACAAGGTGCTTAGTCCTTCCCGACCCTGAAGGTACAGGGATGAGTGGCCTGTGAAGAAGATCTTAGATGGCATTCTAGAGGAAAGTCCTCGATGGAACCTAAAAGGTCTGTGAGCTGAGCTACGACAAAAAGTTCCCTTTTTATGCTCGTGAATCTGTGACAGAAGTCAGCATTTCCTTTAGGGTATTGACCGATGTCATTCCAGCAGTGTCTGGACCTTGTCACCTGCTTTCATGTGTCCCTCAGTTGTCTGTATTTCCAAAAACCATTTCATTAATCAGTGCTTTAAAATTAGGGGGGTTCTTAGATTCGACAGTAGGTCTTTTTGGATGTGTTAATAAAGACGCACATATATCCCACGTCACAGATCTGTTTGACTGTTTTGATAACTGTTTTTCAGCATGATGAGTCTCCACTCTGTTATGTATTAGAAAACAGTGTTTGACATGAGGGCTCACATACAACCAGAGGGACCCATTGCCCCAGAGGTTGAGAACATCTTGTCTTGTTGGATTAAAAGGCCCATGCTTGAATAATCCCATTAATGGGGTGAGATCCAGGCCTTGGGCCTTGTCCTAGGAACAGAGTGTTCGGGACCCACTGAGCCACAAATGCACCTGCTGTCCAGGAAGCTCAACCAAGTCTTCACAGACCAGTGACAATGGTCAGTATGTGTTGATGTCTGTGTCCCTGGCAGCGATCTAAATGTTTTAAGTTCAACATCTTATAGCTTCTAACAGCCTCAAGAGGTAGGTGCTGACCCAGGAGGTAAGCACTCACATCTTACAGATCAGGACCCCAAGGCCTGGAGAGGTGGATTGACTTGCTCCAAGTCAAGCAGGTAAAAACTGGCTGACGAGGGATTGCACTCAGTGGGATGTTTCTCTCTGCCTCCCCAAGTATGGAGGCACAGCAGGAAGGCGCACTGAGGATTAGTGCCCCGGCCTGGCAGAGCTGTGTCCGCTTTTCCCTGGCCGTGCATGACAGTGTTTGCTTCACAGGGTGGGCACGATTGTGAGGCGGGGCAAGGATCTGATCAGAGGGGAGAGGACTGTTTCAGAAATGCATTTGTGAACACTAGGTTCCTTTGGCCCAGAAAGTTGGGGCACAGCAGTTCTGGGTCCAATCCACAGCATCATGTTGCATGGAGAGTGACAGTCATCCCTTTGAAAACCTGGGAGAAATAAGTTTAGGAAAAATCTTAAAACTGGCATTTAGAATCCTCCTGCACACAGAAGGCCCTCTGTGTTTTAAGAGGTTTCAGAGGAGTCGGGATTTGTGAATGTCACTGTTATTGAGCTAAGTCTGGGACTTCGGGCAGTGATCTGCGATCTGCGGAGGTGATGCCCCACCCAGGACAGCTGTTCCCAAGCACAGGGGATGCTCCAGCCCCAGAACCTGCAGGAGAACGTGTCCCTCTTTAGCTGGTTGAGCTGCAGGGAACAAGCAGCCAGGTTTATCAGCTTCCTCTTTTGTCTGTTAGGACTCCCCCTGTGTGTGCAGTGTTCTAATGGTTTATGCCATCACAGAATGTGTGTGTGTGTGTGTGTGTGTGTGTGTGTGTGTGTATACTTATGTGTGCCTCTGTGTGTGTGCTTCTGTGTGGGTGTGGGTGTTCTAATGGTTTACACCACTCACAGAAGTGTGTGTGTGTGCTTGTGTATGTGTATCTCTGTGTGTGTGAGTGTATATATGTATGTATATGTGTATGTGTGCATGTGTGTGGTGTTCTAATGGTTTATGATACTCACAGAAGTTTTTGTGTGTGTGTGTATGTATATGTCTCTGTGTGCGCGTGTGTGTCTGCTTATGTGTGTGCCTGTATGTGTGTGTATCTGTGTGCGAATGTGTGTGTGTGTGTGTGTGTGTGTGTGCATGTTGGAGCTGGAGGTGAGAGGAAGACCTTGGGTGTTGTTCCTCAGGCACAAGTCCCCACCTTTTGTTTTTGAGACAAGGTCTCTCCTTGGCCTGGAACTCTCCAAGGAGCCAGACTGACTGGCTCCTGAGCCCCAGGGACCTGACTTCTCCCTGTCTCCCATGCACTGGAATACATGCACACGCCACTGCTCTTGGATTTTTATTTTTCATTGTGGAATCTGGGAGTTGAGCTCAGGTCACGGTGTTTACCAGGCCAGCCCTTTCTTAACTGATCCACTGCCCCAGCCCACAGGAGATGTTTATGTCTCCACCAGATGTGTCCAGCCAGATGTCCAGGGAGACCCAGGGAGCAAAGGACACAAGCATTAATGTATAAGAGCCGCTCCCACATCCCCGTTTGACTCTGGGAACAGCCCATTTTGGCTCACAGGCATTGGAGTGCTTAAGGGCCATCCAGTCTCCACTTCTCCCCTCTGACGATGACGTCACAAACAGGACAGGGCAGACACCACGTGGGATGTGCTGACTCTTTTAGATATGTGATATTACATTTAGTAAAAGAAATGGAGTTCCTAGAATAAATCATGAAAGGAAAATCTCTCCGGGCTGAGGAGGGACAAAGGGAAGCAGGCTGAATGCTTAAGAGACAGAGGCAGTCACAATAGCTCCAGCGGGTTCTACACGTCCATCTTCACCTGGCTTTGCTGAAGAAAAAAACAGTATAGGAGGAAAGTGCCTTGTCTGGCAGAAGCCTTGCTTAGAAGTGGCAGAGCTAGGTACCAGCCCAGCCCTAGCTGCCTTCGGGTCCTTGCCCTTCCCACTGTCCATCCTCCAGCAACACTTCAGCAGCGAAAAGGGCCCGGGAATTCCGAATGTGCGGCATCTTGGCTTTCTTTGCGAGTTGGAAATGCCAGCGTCAAACTCCCTGGTCCATTGACAAATAGGAAATGGTGGGTTAAAATTCAACAAGAAGAAACACCCCAGGAAAGAAGTTGGTTGAAAGAGCAGTTTTAATCCTTCCTAGCACTCTTGGGCTTCCGTTGGCTGCCCGTGCTGGGTACTTTGCCAGTGCGCTGGGGATGGGGGCACAAGGAGCCACAGAGGGTGTGTGGAGGGGCTGCTGCCCCAGCCTGGTGGGGTGTCAGGGTGCATGGCTGACTGTGCACTCTGATCTCACACTAGGAAGGCCACATGGAAAGAGTTCTGAATGATACCCGGACCTCTCTGCAGCCTCAGCCATGTTGATCTGGTGCACTTAGCCTCCTGGCCTTGTGAGAAACACTGATTTTAGAATTACAACAATAATCAAGTACTTCTGGGTCTGGAGATGGGATAGGAGCTGTTAGGCCATTTCCCAGGGTTTCTTAGGAACTCTTCCTCACTCTTCCCACCCCTGGCTAGTCATGTCCCCTACAAGATCTGGCTGATCATCTCCACCAAGCCCTCGCCTGCCCACGGAAGCACCTTCATGCTGTCGATGCTTTTCCTCCCTTCTTTGACCAGCCAGCAACTGTGCTTTAAGACCTTAAGAGGTGGAGATGTGTGGGATGAGAGCTGGAGGTGGTCAGAAGGGCCAGCATGCTGATCCTGGCCCTGTGACCTTAAGTGAGTTCTTGGGGCCTTGTGCCACTGTTAAAAACTGAGTGTGTGGAGTCCCAGCCAAGCCTTGGTTTTGCCCGCCCCTGAGTCTGACATTGACTTGTAGAAATGGCCTAGACCCTGTGGAAGTCTGTGTGAATGGAGGGGTGAGGAGCCTCTGGGACAGATGCACCTTCAAGGAGAGGACAGGTTGTTGACTGGTCAGTGGCAGCCTCCAGGGCATTCAAGGAGTCCCAGTACTACACTGTAGCACTATACCTCTCTTATTCCCCCTTCTTGGGTGATAGGATGGTAATATTATCAACTTGACAGGCTCTAGATAGTGGTTCTCCACCTTCCTCATGCTGCGACCCTTTAATACAGTTCCTCATGTCGTCATGACCCCCAGCCATAGAATTATTTTGTTGCTACTTCATAACTGTGATTTTGCTATTGTGATGAATTGTAATATAAATTTCTGATATGCAGGATATCTGATATGTGATCTCTGAACGGGTCATGACCCACAGGTAAACTCTCTGTCCATTCCCACCTCCCTTACTGCTTCTAGGTGCTTCAACTCTTGCAAGACATTTTGGGTTCCTCTCTTCTGAGCTGTCGCTCTTCCCATAAGCTCTGCCAGATCTGTCCCTGCTCACCTCCCTGCTCACCTCTGTGCCCTTCCATCCAGGCTTTGGTCACAGGACTCAACCCCTCAAGCCTCTTTCTCCAGGCTGTAGGGTAGGAAAGAGCTTGTCAGCTCCTTCAAGTTCCCCTCTCTTCCTCTTGCTACAGAATCATCCCTGATTGTTCTGAGACCATTGGAAAACCTGCCGTTACACACCATCTGAGTCTAACATTTCCTTCCTGTGCAGTCAGAACTTCTAATCCTGGGGTGGGTCACTTTAAATTGGTACCTAGTTCATGAAACTCAGAATCACTTCCTAAGGGTCAGCTGCCCTCATAATCAGATCTGTTCTCTCAGATCTTTTTGTTGACATTTCTAGTAGACACACACACACACACACACAAATGTGTGAAATGAATTTTTACCTGGAATTGCATAAAAGAAAACGTAACTGTGGTATCAGGGCCCCACTCCCTCGGCTTCTTTTTTATGAGTAGAGAACGTGAACTACCCTGTGTTCTGGGAGAGAAAGTTCTCAGTTGGTAGAGAACTTGCCAGATACTCTGCTCAGAAAGAGATTCCTGGAACGTTTGTGAACCAGCTGCCTTTGAGATCTGTGTACATCATTTACCATCCACCTGTCCCCTGTCTGGGGACCATAGCAACATTGACTCGTGCTTAAAGCAAGGGACACATCCACCCATCTTCCAACTCTACCAAAACCAGATTCCCCTCCCCCCCAGAGTATTTAGGAATTAAACTATTCATTCAATCCCCATTGCCCTGTGGTCTCCATTTTGCCAGGCAGGAAACTAGATTTAGGGAAACAGGTTCAGTAGCCAGCCTGATGTGGCCAAGCCAAGCGATGGCGAAACCAGAATCCAAGCCTGGATTCTGATCCAAATCCTGATGTGGATCACCGGTCCCATCTGTCACTGTCTTCTTGCACCGTTGGTCCCCGGGACTTACAGAACAGTTGTGACACCAGCAGTCAGTGCAGATTCTATAGGCCAAGGTCCCTGACTTCAGATGCCAGCTAGAAAGCCCTGGGGGTCCAGGCCACCAGTACTTCTAGCCAAATGGCTACAAATTAGGGGGTTCCCACTACCCTCAAGCTTGAGCCAGTGCTCCTACCCCAGAGCCAGCCCCCAGTCCCCCCAGCTTCTTTATAATACAGCCCAGCCCATTAGCACTTAGCCTCTCTTGCTCCCCAAACTCTTCTTACTCTATAAAGTAGCAGGTTCACTTTAGGAGGTCACTGTGGTGTATCACGAGGTGACATTACCATGTTCCTAAGGTAGGAATGACCTGGAAATAATTGTCTCTCTTTTTTTTTTTTCTTTTTTGGTTTTCTTCCCTTTTCTCAGCTGTCCCTTCACTGGCTCACAAGTAACAGTGAGTAGGGACAGAGAAAATGGAGTGATTTTCCTTGAAGTTCTGAGCAAGGGAGCGCAGCCTCACAGTTATATCTTTGAGTCCAGACAGACATGTTGCCCTCGGACCTCAGTTTACCAATGCAATTCATTTTCAATGGTATTTGAATGGCCTTTCTGAATTTTCTAAGCACAGAAGGGTCCTGGTCATGCCTCACACCCCATGGAGTAGTAATTCCAAGTCTCTGGTTTTTGTAGATTAGATTAACAAGTCTCTGGAAGCTTCTATAATTAGTTGATATGTCTCCCTGGGGGATGGGACCAGCCTAGCAACTGGGATCGGAAGCTAGGTGATCCTTCTCCAGTACCAGCCAGTCAAACCTTCTCCCCCAGAGAGCCCTAGTGAGTGATTTCATCCAGCCCTGTTCTGTGTGCCCTGCAGAACGGAGGCCTGGGCTGCATTCAGTTCCCCGTCTATCCTATTTGCCAGCTAATGAGACAAATTGTGGGCCCCATAAAAAATTAACCAGCAGCTGCTTCATTTTCTTCCTGTCGGACTTTGAAATTGCAGTCGTCTCGTCTGCACGGCAGCTCAAGGTGTGGATGCAGGGTCCGCAGGGTCCAGGGAACCTTCACTGGAGCCAGAGTCATACGGTTTTTTTGTTTTTTCACATTGGCTGGGTTAAAATATTTTGAGCAACCGTTCATGAACTGAACCATTAGCCGTGCAAATGGAGCCCATGATTGCTGATCACGCTGCTGGCTGCTAATTAATAATTCCGTACAGGTGGAGGTGCCAGGACTAATATCCAGGATGAAATTGGAAAATGAATGGCGCTCCCAGCAAATTAGCATACGGCTGAACGCAGGGCGTGACATTCTGCTGCCTTCCGGCAAGAGGCTGACACAGACAGAACCCACTGCAAGTCTTTCTACCTGGGTCCTTCGTGCACAGCTTTCTGTGCTGATCTGGTTCCGGGTCAGAAGTCTGGGGAATGTCTTTCTTTTTT
>CABHPP010149344.1:28793-43589 GCA_902168425.1 Peromyscus attwateri
TTTGACCCCCCACAAAGGGGTCTCAAACCACTGGTCTAAACATTTGTATTCTGGGAGATTGTTACCTGTTCTTATCAAGAAGAGGCTAGAAGGCTGTGGCACCTCTGGTAGTGTTCACTTAGCAAATAGGAGGTGAGATGTGATCCCCCGTACCTCCTAAGTCAGGCTTAGTAGTACACACCTATCATCCTAGCACTTGGGAGACAGAGACAAGAGGGTCAGATGTTCAAGGTCATCCTACACTGCACAGGTGGTTGAAGGCCAGTCTGGGCTACATGAGACCTTTCTCAAAGGAGGAGGGAGAGGTATTGAGAAACGGAATGAACTCAAGAAACCATTTTCAATACAATATTAAAACTAGAAATTACCAAGTCACACATCCAAGGTCAAGAGCTTGCTAGACAGGCAAACTGCATTTTTCTCAGTAAGCATTTATTTAGGAAATAAAAAGATGTATCTTTAACCATAGCAACTCATTCTCTAATACTCTATCACATGTCATTCTACACCACTGATTCTACAGTTCATGTCAACTACAGAATGTCCCTGCTGTCTCCGCAGACAGAGCTCCTGACTGGCCTGTCACCTGGTACTCGGTGCTTGGATGCCGGTGGATGTTGCTGTTTTGTGCTGGGCTCGCATGGTCTGGGATGAGTCTGTGGCATTGCTGGCCAAGCTCTCACAGAGCGGTATCAGGAGACTGCAGTGAAAATCGCATTATGAGTTAGCTTTGTGATCGGTTTTATTGGAACCGAAACTGAGTGAAAAGACTTAGGAATAATTGGGTAATCAAAGCGAATTAAATCAAGAGGGGGAAAATATCAGTTCTGGCATCAAACGGGGATGGCTCTGACACCCACATCTGTGGTCTTTATCCATTTTAATCAAGTCTAAATTATGCCATTAAGACTTATTTTTGCGATGTTTACACTTGCTCAGACACAGCAGACTTTCTATTCATCTCCGGATATTTCTTGAAACATTAAAACCTCCCCACTGTTTCTGGGGAAATGTTACATAACTTGATTAGCATCCAGATATTCAGCACACGTGTTCACTTGTGGGGCATTACACGTAATTTCTGAGAAATGCAATCCAGATGTTGAGCTTTCGACCCATGAAGATGAATCCTCCATCCCAATACTCATTGCTGCCTTCAGGAAACCAGGTTTAAGTGTGTCTGCTTAATGAAAGTCTACTAAAATAAATAGCCATATCATGCTCCCGGGTGGCAGAAATATTCCTATAGTAACTAGCCAGGGTTTCTCCAGTTCCTTTGCAGTGTTTCCCAAGGGGTACTGCTTTTTCAGGAAAAAAAAACAAAAAACAAAAAAACCGTTTAGACCAACAAATGGCGGCAGTCACTGCCCCCCACCCCCACCCCCAGTACTCTTTAAGTGTGTAACTGAGGGTATGCTGAATGATGGAATGACCAAGCCAGGTTCACAGGCGAGAAAAACGAGTGTAGGAACCTTCCATCTCCTTTGTTCAAGCTTGAGTTTCTTTGTCACTGTGGTTTGGCCACTGTGTTATCATCCAGTGGAAACTGTCCCCAGCCCTCTCTTCTTGCGCTCCAAGCTCTTGCTGCTTGCATCCCAGGATCTTGGTGTTTGTGTACTTGGTTTGGTTTGGGATTCTGTTTCCCCTCATTGGTGCCTTGTGCCCAAATCAGGAATTGTGGAGGCTGACTGCTCACCCTAGAGGGACCACTGGCCATCCTCTACAGGACCTGGCTACTGTCTCTACAAAAAAGGCCACGACTCTCTGTGCATTGAATGCTGCCGGCCCTGGTGGCCCCTCCCAAGCTGTAAAGATCCTTGAGTTTAGCTCCCCGGGAGGTCTGTGTGTCACCTTGAGAATTTCCATGGCTTAATACTGTGGCCAAGGGAAGGACTCTTCTTGTAAGTTTCTGTTGTTCAGAGCAACAGTCATGTTCACCAGAGTTAGTTAAGAGGAAGGGTAGGCTTGAGTATCTTGAGGTGAAGGCCCAATCTCCTCTGTACGAAGCTGGGAGTTCTTTTCTTAAGGAGCTTACTGAGTATTAGCAGCATGGCAGCAGCTTGCACTGTGACCCCGTCAGCTGCCTCTCACTCTTTATGTGTATTTTCATCTCACTAAAAGTTCACAGGAGTGGGGAAGTAGAGACTTTCCTTACAACACTTCCTGTATATAGGAAGGAACTAAAGACACAGAGACGTTAAGAAACTTACCAAGTTTGCACAGCCACAAACCCAGCAGAGCCAGAGTTCAAAGTATGTCTTCTCACTCTACAACCTTTACCCTAACGTACACGCTACATCATTTCAAGTGTGCTGTCGATATCCTGCCGTAGCTGTGGTATCGAAACCTGTCTGGCTGCCATCTCTGAAAGCAACATAGATGGCGTCATAAGGAAGCATGCTTGCACCAATGCATCAAAGAGCTACACAAAGCCACCTTCACTCCCCTGCAGGAGGACCTCTGTCCTCTCCTGTCCGTTTTTCCTTATTTCTGAAGAGTGCTGGTTGCAGCCAAGCCTGGAGTGAAGGTCTTTGATCCCTTCTAGAGAGGCTGAGGCAGGAGGATCAGATATTTAAGGTCTGCCTGGGCTGCCAAGTGAGTTTAAGGCCAACCTGGGTCACTCAGTGGAATCTTGTCTCAGATGAAAAGTAACAATGAGCCTGGGGATACTTCTCAATGAAAGATCTCCTTGCCTAGTATGGATTGGCAGCATTGTATAGATAGACTCCCCACCCCACCCCACCCCACCCCCCCAAAAAAAACAGAAGAAAAACAAACAAAACACAAATAGGAGAAAAAGAGAGAGAGAGAAACCACATCCAAACTCCTGCTTCCTGTGGTTTGTTGAATGACTGCCCCTAAGCACCCACCTCTCCTTCACCCAGCACCGTTTGTCGACAGAATAAATGATATTATAAACAGATTATAATAATATAACTTTTCCTTCTTTATGTCTCTCTGTTTTGTTTAATGCCTTTCTTCCTTCTTCCTATTTCTTTTTGAAAACAAAACTGAAATTTTGCCAAACATGGAAATTGTTTGTCCCAGAACACTAGAGCCAAGAAGCACTTAATACTCTTCTCATGGAAATGTGTTCAAAAGCCTCTTTATAAAGCAAGCCACATCTTCCCAGTGATTTTCCATGTCACTCTAACTGTGTGGGGTCTCCTGCCCTGTCTGTCAGGAGCTGCTCCTGGGGACTTCTCTTCCTGGTGAGGTCTCCCCAGGTCTCTGCAGTAGACTGACTTGGGCCCAGCTCCTTCTCAATGGAATGGATTCGGATTCGGGCCTAGCTGATGCTAGGGAAGGCAGACCCCCAGATGTTAGAACCTGGCCTTGACTCAGGACAGACTTCCTGGTCCTGGAGTGCCTCTCTGGAGCCTGACTCGGGGGAAACCTCCCTCACTGTGTGTGTGGACTCACACCTTCAAGTGCAGCCAGGAACTGTAATGGGCTGGCAGGGAGGGCTGGGCAGGGCTAGCCTTGAGTGTCATCCATTGCAGGGTGGCTAGAAACTGGGCATGCCAGGTGCTCCTGTGTGAGCAGACCACCACCCCTGTGCAGGAGCATTTGGATCTTTAAATGTTGGCGTGAGAGACTCGGCTGCATGTGCTTTGTGGCTGTAGCATAATGTTGTCTCTTCAGTGTTGCCTTGCTCTCCTCTTTCACTGTGGAGCCCGTGGTGTGGACACAAACCAGCTCAGGTGGTTTCTGGACATTGATCTTATCCCGGATAAGACAGGATGTCAATACCTGCGCTCATTTAGAAAAATAAGTCCAGGTTGTTCTGAGAGTGTGGGAGTTTTGAGGTAGGGGACACAGAGGGTGTGGTCTGAGGGGAGGAGTGTGCGGTGGCCCCACGCACAGGTCCCAGGACAGTGGGATTTCGTTTCAGTGCATGAATAAACTTGCAGAGCTTTAAACACCAAAAGGCCTTTGGAAGGTTTTACTCTGTGGGACACGGGGTACCCAAACCTGGTGTCATTTTTTTCTCAAAGCACAGAGACAGTGTGCTGTTGAGCTTGTTTGTAAGCAGTTTTGTCCATGCATTGCTACTGATTAAAAGGCATTTGGTACGGGGGTAAAGCCAAGCTTTCGCCTATGGGAAGATGTGGAGGGAAGAGCCTGGGTACTCAGGAGAGCTCTGCAAACCCACCACATGGTCCTCTTTGCTCTCTAATTCTTGAAGATAATATGCAGTTCAGTCTACGGGACTTCCTCCGTCTCGTGCAGCCATCAGCCAGGACTAGGCTCTGTCCTCCCCAAGGATATCTTCATCATCAGAAGTAGACTATGGAACCCCCACCCCCCAATGGCCAGGAGATGTTTGATGACTCATTTTCTGGATTCTTAGATGTCTTAGGTGACAAGCCAGGTTCCCTGGTGTGTGATGATGTGTCAACTTGGGGGAAACCGTGAGGAGTGTGTGGTACACATCCATCACATAGCCCAAGATTCTCGAACATTTAAGAGTTGAGATATTGTCACAAAGATTTGAGCCATTTGCAAACTAAAATTTACTGAGAAAAAGCCAAGCAGAGATGACACTGTTAGTGTCAGGAGAGCTGGACCAGACTGAGTCAGAGGCCTCGGGTTTGAGTTTGTGACTCCACTGATCCCTTAGCCTCATACCCCTTATCCACAGAGTCAGATCAGTGACCTTGTAGGTTAACAGTAAGTGCTCTGGGTGGGAGCAAGGCTTGGGAATCGCTCTTAGTTTTATTTAATACCTGCAAAGATATCTGTCTAAACGTTTACAGGGATGGCTCCTTCTCACTTGCCCAGTACCCTCTCACTAAAGAAATGCATACAAAATCAATTTTTGTGTCTATATCCTGTTTCTTCCCCTATAGACCCATAGAGCAGTTTACAAAGAAATGGAAACCCAGCCCCGGCTCTAAATTGATTTGGCTACATTTGATACACTCTTCCTTTCTAGAATATGACTTTTCAGCTGTAATAGCCCAAAAGATTGCTTTTTACACCTCTTTCATTTTTATGATCCTTTTCAAAGACTTCTTATGTTGTTCACAGTAGAACTGGCAGCCAGGTTTCTGCAGTCTCAGAAGTAACCAAGGCAGAAGTGTCGAGACCTCATCATCAGACGGAAGGCCTGATGCATTTCTTTGTATGGGAAGATAAGGGGCTCCCTGTTATGCAGGGGGATTTTGGTTCAGAGAAAAGAAACCTAAGGAACCCTGGCTTCCACTGGGACCAGAGTCCAAAACACAGCCATCTCTTTGACTTGATCTGGGTTCACAAGAGGAAACACAGCACCGTAGATGATGATGCTGATACCCAGGAGGGAGGTGTAGGCATCAGAGGGGACTGCCAGGGAGGGCAGGGACCGCAGGCTAGGGCTGTCCAGCTGGGTTGTCCAGACCCCAGGGTTCAGGCATTAACTCCATTCAGTGAGTCAACCGTATAGGTGAACTCAAGGATCTCGTAAGAAGTGGCCTCTGGAGGCAGGGTGGTCGGCATCCCTGTTATGCACAAGTTGGAAGTACCTAAGCATTTTGAAAACCTGTATGAGTCTGGGTTCTGCAGAAAAACAGAACTAATAGAAAGCATTAATCCATTCACCTACCTGTATGTCCATTCACCCACCTATCCATTTACCCATTCATTCATCTACCCACCCAGCAATCCATTCATCCATCCATCCATCCATCCATCCACCCATCCATCCACCCACCTACCCACCCGTCCATCACCTTTATCTCCTAGAGACCCGGGAGAATCAGTGGTTCAGTTCTAGTCAAAGTGCAAAAGTTTGAGGCCCAGGAAGCCAGGGGTGCAAGTCCTAAGCTAAGCCCTGGTCCAAAAGCAGAAGACCAGTGTTCCAGCATGAAGACTAGCAGCTAAGGAGAACAAACACTTTCCCATTCCTCTTTTTGCTCTGTCCAGGCCTATAACACTGAAAGAGACCACCCCACTCTGAGAGGGTAAGCCATTCTGCTTGATCTCCAGAGTCTCAGGTTGATCCCACCCAGAAGAGTGACACAGCAATCCCTGTACCCAGGGACTAATATCTGGGTACCTGTCTCCCAGCCAAGGTCTCGCCTGAGTGTGTCTTGCGTACGTACACTGTACTCTAGATTGATTGTAGTAGGAACAGCCAGGGGAGGCTGCTGATGAGGACTGTTTGAAATGGAGCACTCCTCCCCCTCCTCCAACTCTCCCCAAGAGCAAACATGTCAGAAACCATTCTGGGAACTCACTCTCCCCTCCAGGCTGTGACCACTTAGTTCCAAAGCATTAGCAGAATTTGACGGATGGGAAGGAAGTATGTTGGGGTTTTAAGAAAGCGGGTTCTTGAGGGATTATTTGAGTGGGTCTGTATACAAGTTATCTTCCATACCTCCTCCTAATACCTACATCAGCCCACTCCTTAATGGGTCTGTTATCAGACGGGGCTGATCATCATCATTAGGGAAGGACACTACGAGAGGGCTCTGCAGAAAAATGGCCTGGGCTGGGAATTGATCCACCAAGGGATAATTTGAAACAAAGACTCTAAGATCTAGCAGGCCTAGAAAATTACTATCTTGCTCAATGGGATTAGTTGTCTAAATGAAGAATATTTTCTTCCTACACCATCCTGTCTTCTGATGGCTCTTTTCACCTCTCATCTCTTCTGTGCCCGTGGCTGGATTCCCTGGCCAGCAACACTGCAGATCTTCAGCTCTGCACCAGGCTTAGGAACACGGCCATATTAGCTGTGGTTAAAGGGAAGCATAGGGCTGCTGGGGCTGTGCTTTACCCATGAGGAGTAAGAAAGAATCTGGCTTGGGAGGAACCTCTCATTCTCCTGCTGTAATTTTCATGAAGCACTCATCATTTTTTTATTAGCCCAGTGATTTTCCTGATAGATTAGGTCATTTTGTCTGATGGGTCTTCAGCTCTCCCTTGGCTAGTCTCGCCTTCTCTGAAGGAGAAAAGCTTTGTGGCCAAAGACAGGGTGTGGCCAGCTGGAGGAATGCCAAAGTCAGCAGTGGTGACATTTGGCAGCAGGGGTGACTGACTAAAAACCTTGTATTGGGGAGCACAGATGCCCCAGGCGAGGCACAGCGCGGGCCTGCCCTGTCCCTGCATTGAAGAAGAGGCCTAAGACATTGGGGTTGCAGATAACTAGGGTGCTGGACATGGTGGCGCACACCTTTAATCCCAGCACTCAGGAGGCAGAAGCAGGCGGGTCTCGTTGAGTTTGAGGTCAGCTTGGTCTATATAGTGAGTTACAGGCCAGCCAGAGCTACACAGTGAGACTGTTTCCTGAAAAGAATAAATAAATAAATAAATAAATAAATAAATAAATAAATAAATAATAAATAAATAAATAAAAGAAGATTAAGGATCAGAGTCTGCAGGAAGGTGAGAGGGAGTAGGCTGCAGGAAAGGATTTCACACCTTTGTGATGTGCATGAGCACCTCCTGGCCACTGGTGATACTGCTTGGTGGTGGGGAGGGATGGTTATCTAATGGGTCTAGCAGAATAGTTGGCACAAAGTTCTATCCATCCATTCATATAAGCACACACCACCCTTTACCTATCCACCTCATTCATCCATCTACTCATATATTTAATCCATCTATACACTTATCTATCAATCCATCTATCCACAGATCTCCTCACCTCTCCATCTACTCAACCATCTATACATCCATCCATCCATCCATCCATCCATTTATTCATCTGTACATCCATTCACACATTTACCTACCCATCCATCTGTTGACCTATCCATCTACCTACTTATTCATGTATCCATCTACCCATTTGCCCTCCCACACACATCTAACCTTCCATCTGTCCATCCACCCAGCCAATCATCTTTCACTATTGTGCTTGTGGAAATAAATGGTCACCACATACAACACACAGCGCTGGATGCTGAGGAGAGGTGGAAAGGTGAGACTCCTGTTTAGGCTTTCACAGACCAGACAAGGATATGGATAAGTAGTCTAGCAGTTCTGGTTACAGTGAGGAAAACATTGAGGGGTGAGCCTGGGCTAACCCTGATGGGAAGAGAGGGTTCCTGTGTGTACATTCTGAGGAAGCTTGCATTCTGGGAAATGTCCTTCCCTCATTCAAAGGTGTGGCATGACCTCCCTTCTGTTTCAGTGGAAGGTAAGTATCCCCAGCACCCCTGGGTTCAGGTCTCCTCCCCGCCCATATCTGTGTAGCCACAGCTTACTGGAATGTCCCCCTCAGACATCCTCAGCTGCAGCTTTCTGTTCTCTGCTGTGTTTCTTTGTTGTGTGAAGATTCTTAGATCTCTGTCGTTTAAAAAAAATATTTTAGTAAGGACAGCCTCTTACTGTGTGTCCCGGGCTGACCTGGAACTCCCTGTGTGACTCAGGCTGCCCTCCAGCTCACAGCAATCCCTGCTTAGCCTCTAGAGTGTTGGGATTACAGGCTCGAGCCACTGTGAGACTTCATCTTAACATTTTAATACAACAATAGAAAAACTCGGCCTTAACCCTCTTTCCAGGGTAGCTACTTCCCTGTGTTCTGTTCACACTGGGCCTCGTGAGAGAGAAGTCCACGCTTACTGCCACTATTCCCTCTTTAAACGTCAGCAGACAAGTTTCATCTTGTCCCTCACAATGTCCAGGCAGTGGCCACAGTGTCCTCTGTCCTTAGCTGTGGATGCTCTTGACCTGTAACATGATGCTCATCTTCCTTTCTGGCTGGTGTGCCCACTCTCCTAAGGACTCAGCTAGAGGCCTTCCAGAGGCTGCCCCACGCCTGGGATAGTACACTCCTCATGCCCTTCTGTGGCTCCCACCAACACACATGTACCTCTTTCTGCTACAATTAGATAGAGACTGACTCCATCAGAATGACCTTTTCGAAAGACCCACCATGGGAATGTGTGTCCTTCCAGGCCGAAGGAAGTCAGGACTCCCTTTACCTGGGAAGCACCTGTTGACCTAAAGAGACTTCCCTAAATGTGCAAACTTAAAGCAATCATGTGACAACCTTCCAGTACCCCTTCTTCTGGACAGGACAGTCGGTACCTGGATAGTATCTTGTTGCTTTGATGTAGAATCACACTTGCTCATATTTGAAGAGTAGAAATGTGGATGCTGCCCCCACCGCTGCCTTCCTTCTTAGCAGTCTCCTCCCTCCACCGTGTTTCATCATCTCTGCACGGAGGGAGCTGTGACAGTGAGTTTTGGATATGCTGACACTGCATATGTGTCCCCCATGCTGAGGGGCTTTTAGCACGGTGACCTTGAAGGCCAGTGGGGAGCCTCACACAGCACACAGGGTGAGGGGTGTCACCGACAGCTGAGGACCTTTAGCAGTACAGGGTACTAAAGAGGAGTGGCTACCTGGTGAGGGGTGTCACCGACAGCTGAGGACCTTTAGCAGTACAGGGTACTAAAGAGAAATGGATACCTCATGCGTCCAGCATTCAGGCAGTATCTGGAAGCAGGTGAGTTTCCAGGAGCCCCCGGGACTGTGCTAGGAATCTAAATCTGAGAAGTGGTACCAGTGGGCTGTACTGGGAATTGAAAGTGGGCACACCAACCCCATCTCCATGGAGTTGTGCATATTGGTTCCCAATACCTGCTCTGTGAGGATTTGTGTGTTGGTTTTCCTTACTTTATAGGAAAAGCAGTAGATGTCTGTTCAGCGCTTGGACATTTCATGCCTCCCCATGGAGGGCACATTTGGAACATTATGCAGGCAGAGAAGCTGCACCTTCCTCAACCTTGGCCTCTCCTAACCAATAGAATGCAAGCTAACATGTTTAGACTCTTAGTTTCGTTGGTAAGTTTGGAGTGGCCCGAGGCGCAAGAATACAGTTCCTGGAGAAGTATTCAAGGCATTTTCTCTCTGTGTGTAGGGTTCGATGACCTCAACGTGTGTGCTGACCCAGGCGTTCCAGAGAATGGCTTCAGGACCCCAAGTGGAGGAGTTTTCTTCGAAAGTTCTGTAACCCGATATCACTGCCAAGATGGATTCAAGCTGAAGGGCTCTACAAAGAGACTGTGTGTGAAACATATTAATGGGACCCTAGGCTGGGTCCCAAGTGACAGACCCGTCTGCATCCAAGAAGGTAAAGGGCCTGCCCCTCTGTGGGAGCCAGGGATGTGACTCTCAGGGAGGAGGGCCTCGGGTACTCTAGAGGCATCAGTCCCAGGGCTGGTCTAGTCTACAAGACAAGTTTGAATATCGGTCCCAGGGCTGGTCTAGTCTACAAGATGAGTTTGAATAGTCCTCTTTCCCTGTCAATTACCATCCAGTTTACCAGCATTTCGGCCCGAGGAAGAGAACACTCAGCTGACACAGAGTACTTTGCTATCAGGCTGCAGTTCAGCACTCACTCCCCTGTTACGGTGAAGAATGTAGTTAATATTTTTGTGCAGTTGGTGATATAAAAGGTAGGATGTGACTCGGAATCAAATCAACTACTACTTTTTTTTTTGGTTTGTTTGTTTTTGTTTTTTGAGACAGGGTTTCTCTGTATAGTTTTGGTACCTGTCCTGGATCTCGCTGTGTAGACCAGGGTGGCCTCGAACTCACAGAGATCCGCCTGGCTCTGCCTCCCGAGTGCTGGGATTAAGGGATATGTCACTGCCACCCGGCCAAATCAACCACTACTTTTAAGTCCAGTGTTTGGTGTGACTCGTTCAAGGAGCTATGGTGGGGAGAGTGGATTGACACCATAGACGGCCCTTCCTAGCAGTGACCCCTGGATCTCTTGCTGATGCAGAACACTCACTGACTTCTGGCAGCTGGCCCAAATCCGCTGGCTGCAACAATCTCATAGGCTTTTTCTGTTTCATTTTGCTTTGTTTTATTTTTGCTCGGTAGACAATGTTTAGGGTTATGAAAAATGAATTGTTTAATTAATTGGAGTGCTAAGAGATTGATTATGAGTCTCACAGGATCAGCAAGGCTGAAGCTGGAATAGGCATGGATCAGAAATTAACTCAAACCTCTAACCTCCAGGAGGCGCGGGCCTAGTGTGTTCCTGCTCTGCTAATGTTGGAGCTCATTAGGAGCCGGCTTCTGTTTCTCTTTATTATTGAGGTTATTTGGGGAGGAAGATTTTATGATAAGATGTAAAAGAGCACTGCGATTTAATAATGTGTACTTCCTTGCTGAAACTTTAAAAAAAAAAAATTGCATGTGTACATGTGGGTCTGTGGGGGAGTACATGCATGTGAGAGAGCCAGTGCCTGGGGAGGCTGGAGGTGTTGGATCCCCTGGAGCGGGAGTTACACAGCAACATGCCAACATGGTGCAGGGAACTGAACTGAGGTCCTCTGCCTGAGCAGTGCGTGCTCACCCACAGAGCCATCTCCCAGCCCCGCTTTATGAAACTTTTAAACTGATTTAATCTGACAAGCACTTTTTATTATGCTTTTTCATATGGAAATTGCAAAGGGTGAGCAAGAATGGTGTCTTGCCCTTAAAGTACTCACTAATAAATTCACTATTCCCTCATGCATGGATCCCATGTGAGCTGTGCTCTCTGAAAAATTCGACTGAACTGGAAGTTGATTTGGTTCATGTCTGTATACCCTGCCAAGGCCTGTGGCTTGAGATGCCCCGTACCCAGGAGCATGAGCTGACAAAGTAAAGGAGAACATGGGCCCCAAATATTGCCCAGAAATGAAGGCCTTCTCTTGTTTCATCTTGGGCAAAACAAAAGCAGTTTAGCAACTTTAAAATGAGTGCTAGCCCTGTGTGCTGTGGAGATAATTCCAGGTGTTGAGCAGTCTCCTTGGATGGGGGCTTCTTGTGTGCCAAGACACACGGGGAAGGCACAGTCTAAAGTGGTGGTACAGTGTCCGGACTCGGCACCCCCACCCTGCAACCTGAAGCCAGACCTTGACTCTCTAAAGGACGGTCCAGATCTGCATTCTGGTCACGGTGTTGAGTGGTAAGCGATGTTTGGGAACACTTGGAAGAACAGACTGCCAGCTTAGGCAAAGTGGGATGTTTATTTGAACTTGGTGGTGGCACTACTTACCTTTGGGACGTTTGCGTGCAAAGATGGCTGTTGTGCCTCGATGGTGGAAAATGTCATTGTTGATGTCTTTGGTGTTCTTTATTTATTTTTTGGTTCCGGGGATTGAACCCAGGGCCTCAGGCATGCTAGGTTAGCTCTCTACCACTGAGTTATCTCCCTGGCCCTTTATTCTGCATGGCTCATGGAGAAGGTGGTGAGTGGGGTCTACGCCATGGAGATTGTTTTTTTCCTGCTTTGTAAATAACCCTAGCTGAGTGCTTCATATTTATGCTGGGTGGTTAGTAAGAGCTGTTGAATTAATTTGCTGCCTTGCCAGAAGGCTGAGTTTTGTAATGGAGATAAAGATGATTTATGTTCCCATTTTCTGTTTGGGTGGCTGAGACTCAGAGAGGCTCATCACTTCCTCAAGGTCACACAGCGTATGAGGAAGTAACAGAACCGAAGGTAATCCTAATGTTATGGGAATCATTGGGAACTGCTTCTGCTCTACTGAAAACCAACAAGACAGAAGCAGTGGAGGAACAGGCTTGCTCAAGGGAGCCTGAGGGCCATGGAGGCAACATCTCCATCGTCCAGGGCTCAGGACTGCGTAGAGCCTTTCAGGGGGCACAAGAGCTTACAATGAGACAGGAGTGGGAACCCCTCAGCTCTGTAGGGGTTCTCTTCCTGAAAGTCCATCTGGATGTGGCCTTCTGGACCAACATCTGTGTTTTATTTTAGGTCAGCCAGCCCATGTATCCATGCAGAATGGAAAGGGCTTCAGAGAGCGTGGGGGGGGGGGGGTGCTGATGGGTAGAGTGCCTGTTCTCCCAAATAATTTGCTTTGTAAGTTTGCTGTTCTGGACGTTTATCTACATTTCCACGTTTACAGTGTAAACATGGCTTCTACCCGCCCTGTCACACTCAGCCGGGACGCTCTGCCCGGCAGGGTTGTGGCTGACCTTTACCGAGTTGCAAAAGCCGGTTCTAATCAGGCGTCGGAGCACATTGTTACAGCATGTGACACCATCCAAGTTGGAGTTGGGGGACTCACGGGAGTCTCCCAATTTAAGCAGTTTGGCAGACAAAGAAACAGCCTCACAGAAGGAAAGAGTCCCCCGGCTTTCTGTCGGAGTTTAGTGGCAGTCGGACCAGATCTGGCCTCGGGGCTCGTCACTGTGACCCCCACTGCTCTCCACAGAGTCCTTTACCCTGCTTACCAGCTCCGTCTGAGGAGCAAACGTTTGTCTGAGACAGAGTCCCCTCTATCCCAGGCCGGCCTGGAATTTGCTGTGTAGCCAAGGGTAGGCTTGAACTTCTGATCCTCCTGCCTCCACCCCAAAAGTGCTGGGAGCACAAACCTGTACCAACATGTCTGCGTTGGCCGAGAAGCAGATTCTACGTCTTTAAGTCTCCTTGACTCTTGGTGCCCACCAGCTGTGCTGTGCTCCGAGGAAGTATTGATGTCATGTGCTGTACAACAAATTAGGCAAACGTCCTCTTGGGCAGTCTCTTGGATTCCCACCTCGTTACTCCCCACCCTGACGTGCACCAGCTCTTTCCCTACATTCTAGTTTAAACTGCTTCTCTCAGGGAAGGTCACTGGCAGCCAGGGTCTGCATAGCTGACATTACAAGGAATGGATTCTTCTCGGCACCCGAATCTCCCACTTGAGAAGTATGGATTTTTCTATGAGCCGTCATCCAAGGGCCACTCTAGCCGTCGGGACCTGGAGCCTGGGTGAAAGCATTCAGTAGCAGCATGGAAATTCTGATATTGGCCAAAGACATTGCAGACCTGTGAGGTCAGGGTGCTAGCCACCAGCTGGGCCTCTGCTTTGGCAAAACCACCCAGCTGGGTCTAATTGGGGACACTTTCCTGGGGGTAACACCCTTTCCTGTGAAGGAAGGGTGAAATAAGATTAGCCTTCTGTGAATTGGGTTTAGAGACACAGGCCGAACACAGATATCCAGGCACAAACAGACAGCTGGAGTCAGCTCTGGGCTGGCTCTCAACTTTGGTGTGCATGCCTAGGGCTGAGGTAGGAGGATTGAAAGTTCTAGACTAACTTGATCTGTGTGGTAAGACCCATTTAAAAAAAAGAAAGGTATATTTTATAAGTAAAATAGCCCAGAACTAAAATACAATCACTTTGGTTCCTATCCATGCTATGAAGAAATGGACAGGGAAGGGGAGGTGGAGGAAGGGGAGGAGGGGGAGGGGAGGAGGGGGAAAGGGAGGAGGGGGAGGGGAGGAGGGGGAGGGGAGGAGGTTCAGCCTCTGTCTTGCCGGGTCTGTTGATTGTCAGCATTACTGGAAACATTTCCTTGATTAAGCATCTTTTGCTGCTGGGCTACAGAACACACTTTGCCCTCATGCGTTGGTTGTTCTTTTGGGTCCGGGGTCACGCAATAATGGGGGACAGACCACCAAAGTCTATTAAACCAGAAGCAAACTTTATTCCAGAAAAATAAAAATTAAAAAACAAACAAACAAACAAACAGAAAACACCTTGTGGCACAAAAGCTTATCAGCTGGCTGAGACCACAGCCAGTGTTGGAATTCTGGGGCTGTGGCCATGGAGGTGTGTATTGGCCTTTTATAGTGTCAGGCACGGGATGTATGCTAGAAGTCACGTAGAAACAACTATTAAAAGTTAACTTTGGTCCAGGCAGTTGTTGGCTATAAGGGGCAAGGTGGTTAAAAGTTAACCCCTGGCTGTTGACAGAGGAGCTGGCTGTAAAGCAGACAGCCATTGTTAGCAGTTAACCTTTAGAGCTGATGACTGTCAGTTTTTATCTCTTAAGCTTATAATTTTATATTT